>JAWPHD010013678.1:0-66518 GCA_037043455.1 Cyrtodaria siliqua | reverse complement strand
TTTGGCTCAGGCAGGTGAGCAAACTTAGGCTTTAAAAGTTGCAATCTCTTAACATTAAACACAGTACTGAAATAGCTTAACTTTTTCAAGCCAAACTTCAACATTTATTTTCTCAGATATTATATAAGCAGGCTGAGATACGCTGTGCAGAATCGTGCCAGAAAAACATATTTATAATATTATATTTAAGTTAGATTTTCCTCCGGTATTTGCTGATCAAAGTTATATTTAAGTATCAGCAATTGACATAATTTATTAAAAGAGAGAGAGGAGGGTAAATAAAATGTGTACCTTTAACATTATAAATGTATAGCCTTATCACTCTATGAAAACAAATAAGAACTCTGCAACCTGATACAGAGGTAGGCCTGGCCTTAAATTCACCAACCATTCTTGAGAATATTGTTAGACTTAAGCTCAAGTAGGCAAATTTCAATCACAAATATGTCTATAAGTTTACAGAATAAACGTTCATAACGAGCTGCTATGTAGAAATATGATTCATACTAATAAATAGCAAATGTTTACTATTGTTTACCTTTGAAGGTCATGGAAATATTTATGAACGAATTTTCAGTACTTGAGCTCAAGTCTAAGAATAGTTTGAAGAATTGTTGGTGAATTCCAGGCCTGTTGCTTCTAATACATTACCTTATGGAGTGGGGCACTTGTAGTTATGTTTACACTATCTTGGAATAGGATACTGCACCTAATTGCAATTTGATTTGTTTATAAACAGAATTTCAGTTTTAGTGGTTAATATGTGTTAACAGGTCATACTTTGCTAGTTATGAACTGGATTATTTCTGTTTAGTAACTAAACAATATTTATATTTGTACAATGTAACAACCGTGACATAGAGTTTATTGATTTCGAAAGTTTTGATTCATGACATTTAATTATGGAGGTAAAACAGATAGCAATGTTATCTAGATTGAACGAAACCGCAAAATATGGCATTGTCAAAACAGGAGTATGGACCAAAAAAAATCAAGCCAAAATCAAATAATTTCAAGGCAGCTTTGTGAAACAAACTCACATGATATTATGTATGGAACATATGAATAATGTTCGAGCAGTAAATGTCATTAATAGCTTAATGGAAAACGTAGTTTACTTGTATGTCCTTTTCATCAAATACTCCTCACTATTTACTTAAAATGTGTAAACAGGTTTGACAATATGAAAATCAATACTCTATGCTGGTCATAGATATATATATTATAGTGGATATGGACACTTACAGACTCAGTTGCTGATGAGGAAAGCCTATAACTTTGGTCGGTAGAATCTCTACCGAACGCTGGTTTAACCAGACATCATTTACTGTATAGACATCGAGGAGTGCGCACCGTACAGGTTGCATTATACTTTGAAGAAAAAAGTTTACCTCACTCGGGACTTGAACAGTCGATGTTTCTAATTTGCAGTCAATTACAGACTGCCGTTTTATCCGCCGAGCTACACGGGCTTCTTGAAAATATGGTATATTTAGTACCATTTATTATAATTCAAAACAACTTATAACAACTTTAAACCCCACGCGGCCTTTTTTACCACCGACTGTCCCAATGCGAATATTGATCGATGTTACCTTTATGAAGGCTAGATAAAATGTGATATATTTTACGCATCGATTCTGGCTTACATACCGATATTTTGCCTGTTTGTCGATTTGAAACTACTTCACCAGTGACTCGTTCGCATTCATAAGTTAGTGCTAGTTTAAGCATAGCATCTGTAGTTTCAAATACACAAGGAGTCAGCGTACGTTTTTCTTATTTTTTGCTTCAAAACAAAAACTTTTTTCTGATGTGTTGTTTTATATAAAAGCAAATTAAACAAATTTGAGTAAATAATAATACGTATTAACATCTTCACATTTCTATTTAGGTCTGTTTAGGTAATTGCTTGTACCTTACAATTATGTTTGTTTATGTTCTGTTTATAAATAAGAATGATGATTTTTATTTTAAGGCGATAATGTGATTATGCATTTTAACATTTAATTTAATCTACAAATGAAGTCTTCAGTTTTTTTCAGAACCACATGTGTTTCTTATACCATGTTGAAGTTTCTGTGCTCTTCGATATTTTGGCTTATGTTATTAAGGCTTTCATTAACTTACCTCGTGATCCAGTAGTTAACCCATAATTACCTTTTTTACCACTGACCGTTCAAAGGCGATAGCCCTATTATCAGCCCTATTTTCAACCATTTGTGATGTCATATCTTGCCCTTTATTCATCGTTGTAGTTGTTTTTCTGTTGTTTGTGTGTTTGTGGTTGACTGGTCCTTGAATTCTGAATTTCCTGTTCGATTTTTAAATCTACCTTTTCAGTAATCCCGAACACCATATAACTACAGAGAAGCGTCTGAAAGAAACAGAAACGGCTTGATATTATCTCTATTTAGTTCAATTCCAACTGGAAAAACAGCTTTGATGGAAAAAACTTCAATTTCTTGGGAAAGTGTGTCATTTGCAGCAATGTATTGTAGTATTTGTTTTGCGTCTATCTGTTTTTAAAATGTAATTCAACATTATCATCAAGAAGGTTTTATTCCAGGCATCATCTCGATATTTTAAACATGACCTAAGTCATATAATCAATTTAAAACGTAGAAAAAGCATCTGTAAAATGCGCGTTAAACGCATCGAAATAATCAATCGCATGTTAGATCGACCGAAAGCTCATTTATCAGGTGTATAACAATCCAGCCGACTTTCAACGATTATATTTTGTGGGTTCATATTAAACAATATATCTGATCAATAGATCAATGCTAATGCTAATGCTAATGCTAACATAGACATGGCTTAACATTGTGAAGAATTTAAATCAATCATTTCCCTATGATAGACGGTATTATTAGTAACCAGTTTGTTTTTTCTAAATTATATCAGAAGATAATTTTGTATAAAACTGATAGGTATTGACATACAATGCATAATTCACGACGCAATATAAAATAATTGTTTTATGACACTAGCCACTTTCATCAATAGTTGTTTGCTGCTGCGTCTCTGATTGTCCACGCTATCATAAAAACTACCACGAATGTTTGCTCGTTATTATCTGCGATAATTACTCATCCTTTGTCCGTGCTGCCAACAAATCTTGCTGGTTATCATCTTTGATAACTGTTCATCCTTGCTGCATGCTACGCTACTATGAATGCTTGCTGGTTATCATCTGCGATAATTGCTCATCGTTTCTCCCACTACTTTCTGGTTGATATGTAAAAGATAGAGTCTGATATTAGCGAGTTGGCTTATTTAAACACCGAGCTGAGACAGACTCTATCTTTTTTGTGGCATGGTGTACTTACTAACACTGTGACGTCATAGTGACATTATTCTAAATTCAAATAGCTGTAGTACGGTAGAGCCACGCCCCTTCAGTTACCCTAAATTAAATTTAATGCTCTGCCTTCATCAAAGGAAATTTATTAACTATGATTATCTATGATTATTGCTCATCCTGTTTTCCTGCTTTCATCAAGACTTGCTTGAAATCAGCCAGATCATCCTTTCACCGCGCTACCAACAAAATATGCAGGTTTTCAGGCAGGATAAATTGCTCATAATTTCTAATTAATGACAGAAAGATTCTAAATGACAGAAAGATTCTAAATGCGTCATGTAAGCGTTAAGATGTACTCTTCAGCTGATATGAAATAAGACTAATAAGTTTTAATTTTGAATTCCAACTATTACAGACGAGGGAAAAGAATAACGTGAATGTAACAAACAGCGTACTCATTTAGCTTTCTTATGGGCCTAAACGCTCATTTTATTTCCGATTACAGAGGCAATGTGTTCTAATTCTGAAGACAAATTAAACTAATTTTAATAGCTGCCATCTAATTGGGCAGTGTCTGATCATTAAATATTGCTGACTGCACATCTTGCTGTTATTGTCAGTGTCTAGTAGTTTTAATATTAACTTCTACAGGTGATTGAAGTTCTTTGATCAGTGTTCAAACACACGTACTTATGTCACGCCGGGTTCAATAAGAACCTTACCGATTAATAAGAATCACAATGATAAATAAGAACCAACATTATCTTACCAGACAACTCAGTGTGCTATGATCCCATTCTGTTTGAAGGCATGTGAACTTTACCAGCAAATACAGAGCTAAGCCGAATCAAGTATCTGCGTTTCTCAATGGTTCCGATATTTAACTGAACATAACCATTCCAAACGGATTTAAATATGAAAATAATTGCAGATATAGTAGAATTATATTAATGTAACACAAATAGTTTACTCTCTCTACGATGGTTAGCGCTTTAAAAGGACTGCTGCATAGATTGATAAAAATCTGAATGGAAAAGCGCTTCTGTTTCATTATAAATGTTTACGCATTACTTTTAGCAACATCTTATGTTTGGTTTAATTATTGTTTATAAAATGGTTGGTGTGAAAAATACGACGACTCGACTAGTGTTTTGTTGCTAAATCATATATAATAATTTAAATAGGGTGTCCATGCATGATTTGATAACCTTTTGCTTTGTATACCTTAGATAATAAAATAAACTGTGATATTTATTTTTGTTGTTAAATTGTCTTGCGAAGATTTGAAGTAATTATGCAAACAAATATTTTTTCATAACTGTTACATCTGGCGGTTGAAGTAAATGTTAAGCTAAATTTGACCGTTTAAGTCCATTTCGGTGTGGGGGCAGGCCACTCACTTTTTTCCCGGGTAGAACCAGTATTGTATACCTCCCGCAGGCGCTTTCATAACAGATGAATGAATAAACGTTCACCCGTTTTGTCATAAAAGCACCAGATATGTGCCAGATATGTGCATGATGGGAATAAGAGTAAAACCATAAAGTCCAAATAATCAAACTGTTTGGACTTTTTCATACCTCTGACATTAAATCGAGGGGGAACATTTTGACAAGTGCATGGCGATATGAGCATTCTAGATGGAAAAATGTCCTCTGAAACAGAAGCATGGAAGAACGAAAACTAAACTTGTAATAAAGCAAGTGTTCAATTATTTGCTTCGAAAAACAAAAGCTCCAATTATCGTTGTGTTGCAACATTTAACATTTCTGAGAGGGAAATTTTACAAAAAAAAAAACGCATTTTGATAATATCCCGTTGAGCGTTTGGATATACAACTGACACTATAGTTAATCAAATCGGCAGATGATAAACAACTTTACCAAATAAAGAAGTGTCATTGAAAGTATCAAGACTATTATTTTTGGCATATGATTTACGCTCTTGTCAGGCGAAGAACAATCCTTTTAATATTCATTTCTCAGACTTTTTCGGTATAGTATTGCATCGTTTCATCATTGAATGTCTATTAGATGACGGAAAACTGTTTTGTTTTCTCATAGAGCATGGCGTGTTATGTCTATGTGCATTTGTAAGAATGGATTTGTTAGTCATTATAAAAGGGCAATATTCAGTAGAAAGACTTTTATCCTTTTACAAATCAGCTTGAAGACTTAATTACGTTCCTTACAATGAAACATTACTGAATATCTAACATAATGGACGTTACAATATGGAAAAAAAAGGTTATTTGACTGGAAGATTTTTTATACCTATGTTATGTTTGTATTTATAGAAAATATACACGTCTTCAGAAAAGTTGTCTCAATTGCTTCATTATTATTTTACTAATATTAAAGATACTTTAAATTAGGTATTGTTAGTTATCCAATTACGTATACGGGAATGTTAACCGAGCAACATCTTATATGATGAATTCCTAAATTACATAAACAGCCTTTTAAAGCCCGCTATATTTCAAGTTATTGTGCCTGCACCACTTCAAACATCCCAAATGTTTAACTTCTTGTCCTACTGGCGTTAAAGATATATTAAATATCATTGTGCTTAAGTTTATGACAACTCTGGGATTATTTTTGGTCAATTAAAAATTCAAGAGACGTTCTTGATAAAATATGCAACAAACGTCAGGTTGCATCTGCTAGTATGTATACATTATCCACACTATATATAACCTTATCAAAGACAAGCTTATAGCTCTCATTCAAACAATATTTTGCTTGAAAAAATATTACATATTTGGCCTTTAACAATATTAAAGCGTTTTTACTAACAGCAATTTGGACCATTACAAAATATGGACATGTCAAGAAGTTTGTGAATCACTTATTTTCCTATTAGATAATAGTTTCGTCAGGTATGTAACTTCCGATTATCGACAAATTGTATTTGTTGTATTTCTACGAAAGGGATTTCATGTTGGGACTTTAACCAGATTGTAGCCTTAAATGACACTTATCGGTATCTGGATGACATACTGAACAATGACAATCCTTTTTTCCTACAATGGTAAACTCAAACTCAGCAAAGCTACTATTTCTGATACTGTCACTTTTCCCGATTTACATCTTTCTATTGATACCTTAGAAATAATTAACACAATTTATGACAAGAGAGATGATATTAATTTTGACATTGTTAAATATCCCCCACGTAGATGTTCCCCGAGCAATTTAATCGTTTTTCTAGATATTGTAGTCGAGTTGAGGAGCTTCAGGGCTACCGTTAATATAAACTTAAAAAAACATTTGCTACAAAAGTCAAGTCATTGCATTGTGGCTTTCTATGCTTCTGTTTTATATTCACCTGATCATTTATGCGTTATACCTATATTGGCTATTAATGCTGCCTTATTTGTTAGAGAATATAACCAGGCGGGGATTTCTTTATTTACACTATCCCGTTTTACTGCTATTACATAGGGTAAGTGTGCGGTTTGGTGCACCCTAGAACCTGGTTTAAATCCTCATCGTCATTTTTACCACTGACCGTCCAAGGCGGTAGCCCTAATGTCAACCCGTTTGTGCTTGTGATATCACATGCCTTGCTTTTTATTAAATGTGTAATTGTTGTTTACATTTATGCGTATTTTTGGATGACTGTGTTTTGTGAATACTACACTTTCTATTCGACGTGTATACTTATTTTGATGTTTAACAATAGTAACCTTTGTGTAACTAAAAGTCTTCTCCATCATCACATCTACTTTAAAAAGATAATAGTAAGTTAAGAAACCTGATGTCACGAGTAATATCACAACCTGACTTGTATAGTGACCGTATTTATAAACTTCGTAAGATCCTTTGTCATGATCACTTTCATACAATCTTTATTAAACCTATTTGAAATGTTATCAGACAAGTTTATGACGGTATCATTTTGAAATGCGATGAATGTATAGTAGTACACCCAATTACAGGTCGTCTCTAGGCTTTCTCTTCCATTGTGTGATGATCCGATGGAGTTGGTCTCAATAATGACATTTTCATCAATCTTGAACAGGAAAGTAACGCTAAATGTGCATCAGTCTTAAATCGTGTCTTGTCGCTCCGTTACATGTTTACTGTCTTGTTACTCTGACTTCTGCCAAGTCACTGAAGACTTACAATGTTGCGTTCTACCTAACTGCACTAAATAGATGCTTTTAGAGAATATATCGAGGGTTTAGTATAAAACTACTGTATCTCCTTCTTCATTCATATGTAGTTACAATAGTTTTGCACTGACGCCTTGATATTCTGGTAAAGATTTCCTTATTATGACAATAACGTAAGAGTGAGAATTGGTGCACCCCAGAACCTAGTTATCCCAGCCACTGACCGCTCCAAGACGGAACACCATGTTGCCAACTCTATTACGTTTGTGGTGTCGCGTACATTGTTTCAATTTATCCATACCATTGTTGTTTGTGTTTAATGTGTGTTTTAATGTGTGCCTTCAATGGTTTGTTCTCTTGTTGCTCTGACTTCTTCCAAGTCATTGAGAATCTTCCTTGTGGCTTTCTAAGCTATTGTTTTTTGTATTTATATATACACCAGCATATTTGTGTTTTACTTATATTCCCTATTAATGCAGCCTTGTTGGTTAGAGAATAGTTCATGGCGGGGAGTTCTTTATTTACACTGTCCCGTTTTATTGGGATGACAGTAGGGTAAGTGTGCGGTTTGGTGCACCCTAGAACCTGGTTTAAACCCTTTTTTGCCAACGACCGTTCCAAGGCGGAAGCCCTATTGTCAACCATTTTGTGTTTGTGATGTCTTTTTTTTGGTATTTTATTAATCTTTAAAGTTGTTCTTTGTTTCTCTGTGTGTTTGTGGTTGACTGTCGTCCTTGAATGCTACTTTTCCTGTTCGAATTTTATACCTACATTAGACGACTGCATGCGTTCTGTGGATATTACATTCATGTCGACGTTTTTTTTATCTACTATTATACTTATGTTCTGGTACTTTCCTTATATCATAGACAGTACGTGTTCGTGTTTAGCCTATATCAATAATACCAATAGAACACAGACATCATAACACTTTGGTTTCAATCCGCAAATAAACTTTATTTGATGGAGACTACAGACACATGTAATGACTGGAAATCGAAGGTTATTGTGTAGGCAATTTAAAACAGTAATGGAATTCCTAAATATAAGGGACTTCGTGAAGTGTGTACCGGAATTGTATCATGTGCAGTTAGATACATCTTGACAAGAAATATACTGCGTGTCACTCCCATAGAGCATTAGCCGGAAGTGTACAATGCGAAATTAGATACATCTTGTCAATAAATATACTGCCTGTCACTCCCATAGAGCATTAGCCGGAAGTGTACAATGCCAAATTAGATAAATCTTGACAAGATATATACTGCGTGTCACTAACTCCCATAGAGCATTAGTGTACACTGCGAAATTAGATACATGTACTGTTTGCATCTTGACAGGAAATGTACCGTTTGCCAACTTACAGATTGCTTATACGAAATTGTATTGTGTGCAAGTGTATGTATCTGAACAACTCCCATGTATCTTAGATAGGCAGCAAGATGCATCTTGACACTGAACAGTTAAATCAGAAATGAGTATTAACGCTAATCATAATGTTTTAAATAATACACACTGAGTTCATACTAAAGTCGCATATATATCATATATTTTGTTCAATTAACACATGAAAGTGAAATTTTCTATATGCTAAGACTATGCAGCTTACCATTAATTTAAAAACTCATCTTTCAGATGTGCTTCCAAAACACACACCCAACCTCTCATGCAAGAAACACATACTACTGTTGGGAAAGAAAAAGAAAGAAAGAAACATAAACCGAGCACAAAACCAAATCAGAAACGCTCCGAACTGTACTGAAAGTTTACTGAGAATATTATAGCATTCCTGTGGCCATTTATAGCATTCGAGTAGCAATTTGTTTCTGTCAAAGATTTGATAGGAGCTTCATGCAAATTGAAAGGGGATATATTTAAAGAAATAATTGGTAACTGGAGTATTTTAGCGGTAATAAACGAAGATATACAACCATATTCGTTCAGAAGATAATTGCTTTGGTATCAAGCAAGAATAATATAACTATATTGCAAAACAACTGGACGTCTAGTAGAAAATGACAGAGCAGACGACACGTACCGAGAAACCTCATAGAAGGATCGTATCATTACAACTACATAATGATATAAACTTATTGTGTATTTGCATTTAAGCGTAAGCAAAAACCCAATCCGCAGATTTTTAGTGTTTACCCTAGTTTTTAAACCAATCAGATGGCTCAGAATTGCAAATACTGGCTAAATTTATTCATGAAGAATTTACTACCATGCAGCGTTCTTCACAGGTTAGAGCGTGACCTATACACCTATGGTAAACACTCAGTCAGTCGTTCAGTGCGTCAGTCAGTACAGTCGTGTCCGGTCATTAACTCTGGAATTCCTGGACGGATTTTCAAATAACTTGGCACTAGTGCTCACCACAGCAAGACGACATGTCGCGCACAAAATTCAGGTCCGTGGCACCAAGGTCAAGGTCACACTTAAAGGTCAAATTTCAAAAAGAAGTGCATCGTGTCCGGTTAATAACTCTAGCATTCATGAAAGGATTATCAAATAACTTGGCACAAGTGCTCACCACAACAAGATGACGTGTCGCGCGCAAAATCCAGGTCCGTGGCGCCAAGGTCAAGGTCACACATAGAGGTCAAAGGTCAAAACCACTTCGTGGGCATTTGTCACTTACAGTGACATTTCTTGTTTTTTCATTATTGTTGTAAATAGAAATTGAAACAAAAAACATATTTGTGACTGTTAATTACTTACACATATACAAAGGTATTGGTATATTATGTCGAACATCACATAGAGAGCTTTTACACAATATTTGACGTCATTGAGATTTAGCCATAGTCACAATTTTTCCTCAAACAAACCTCTAAGATAGAACTGAAGTAACACTCATCCCATAAGTACACACTGCTCAAACCACTCACAAAAACATATTGTTTTGATTCACAAAAACATATTGTTTTATAGGGTACGCAGTGACCCTGTCGTCACGATTAAACATGTAGGTCCCACACCTCAATTAATTTTCCCATAGGGTTACTGTACAACCTTTTACAATATCTGAGTTTCGAATCTGGGCAGCAGACATTGTTGTTGGTTTTAATATCTTCAGTATAGCCAAGACCAGTAATTTAAAACAATAAAATACATAAGATAGCCAGTTTTTTTTCTCGCTCATGTTTCTGTGAACCCTATGAAAAATACAAAATTCATACACTATCTAGCTGAATATATGGTGCTTAGGTCAAACATTTATGAAATTTGAATGAAACCTCATATCAACATTGGCTTTTCTGTAGCATCTGTCTTTTACACTGCAGATGTATGCTAACGCAAAGTAAAACCTATTTTTCAAATTAAAAATTGCCTAAAATTGAAAAGAAAAATAGAATTATTTTCTGTTTTCCTTTTGTCTCTAGGTCCGTGAGCTTTCATTGGAGATAATAGAGATGTGAGACTTGTAGGGGTTCGCTCATGATTGAGAATCGAGTATACCGTCAACTGGGAATATTGCGGCGAAGTCCGATTCTCACCATAAAGAACAAGCAATGCCAGAGTGGCATATGTTCACAATTACAGTTATTTCATATTGACATGAATCAAAAGAGTTTTGGAAACGAATGTCCCCATCAGCGTTAGATAGATAAAAAATAGATAAGTATAATAGTCGCACCAAGCGGTCGTTACAATATTTTTCAAAACCAGAGCTATTTCTGTACGCAATATCTCGGTCTATTAGTCTAGATCATCTGAGACGCCTGCATTGTGTTTTTTTCTCCTGGATTAGCATGTATATTTTATGAAAGGTTAACTTTTTTTCTCCATTAAACCGTACCTGTTGATGAGTGCAAGTAATAACATACATATTGAAATTGTGTTAAGGGTCGTTTTTAAGTGGGTAACTTCGCCATTTTGAAAAAAAAGCTCTTGGATCAACATGAGGGTCACCTTCTTTCCTCACTTACACAGTACCTCTTGATGATTGCATGTAATAACATACATATTGAAATTGTTTTTAGGATAGTTTTTAAATGGGTTATTATGACTTTGATTTTAACAACTTTACTTCTCTCCAACTGACAAACATTCAATATTAAATGTTGATATTTTGTCTGTAGGTGTAATATAAAAAAGGAAAATGAATGTATGGTGGCCGATTTCTGCCATGTCGTCTTTTCGTTTTTTCGCCGCGAAAAGTCGACAGAACAAAAAGACGACAGGACGAAAAGACGCCAAATGCGGCGCAAAAAGAGGACAGAACGAAAAGACGACAAATCATGACGAAAAGACGACAAATGCATCGCAAAAAGACGACAGAATGACAAGACGACAGAACGAAAAGACGACAAATGCATCGCGAAAAGACAACAGAAGGTCACACGAAATAACGAAAAGAAGACAATATCGAATGGCGTCTTTTCGCGGCTAAAGTGTAGTCTTTTCGTCTTTTCGCGTGGCGTTTTGTCGTCTTCTCGCCCTTGAAATGTCGTCTGTTCGTTTTGTCGTTCTGTCGTTCTGTCGTCTTTTTGTTCTGTCGTCTTTTCGCGCTGCATTTGCCGTCTTTCCGTCCGGTCGTCTTTTCGTTCTGTCGACTTTTCGCGGTGAAATAAAGAAAAGACGAAAAGACGACAAATGGCAGAAATCAGCAACCACATGAATGATATTGGATCCAACGTTTCAAAACAAACTTTACTTTGCCGCAACGAATATAAAGGCATGGGCTAATTACTACAGCAATCTGTTATAAAAAAAAAAGAAAACTTGCGCGGTGAAATGAATTACGCCAGTAAATCAATATGTAATGTTTGTGCAGATGCAAAGGATCATCTAGTCACAAAACAGAGACAGTATAAGAGTTTACCCAACATGAAATAATGGCTCAGTAGTACAAATAGGCAAGACGAATCGATATTTCCTGCTTACAGAAAACCACTTGTTTGTCACTTGCGCACAGATTTAACGTAGTAACGTTAACATTAAGTATGGCATGTGTTGTAATGCCTACCGCGTTCGCTTACAAATACTCTTCAAGATACAAGTACAACTGAATCGTATTACTCTCCCATATAAATGAGATGATACAGTAGGATTATTACTAGAGTAACGTGTTCTGGACGTTTGTATCACCTCGAGTGGGTAAATGATAGATCAAGGATCTCACGAGAGTCGGAGTCTTGAATAGAATATTTTCATTTCTGTTGCATACGTATGCAATAAAGAAGATTTATAAATGTTTCAAGACTTTTTTTCAATAAAGCGCAGAAGGAAAATGGGCGTATCTTAATATATTTCGGGGTGTAGATACAGCTTACAAGTTAAGCTTCATTGGTGTGACGTACTTGTTTTGTTTGTTGACGTAACGACGTCTTGACGTTCTCGTTTAAATTGGTGTAAATGCGTGCATTTTTAGGAATTTCCCGGTTCTATTTAAAGTAGGATAGTGATACGGAATCTATTTTTAGTAGCATACTGATACGGACTCAGAAAACCTCTAGAGGTGATACAGGTTTTTGTAATCTACTGTAAGAAAATAAAGGTACTATGTATATATTGATACGTATATAATAAATGGTAAGAACTACCTAGTAGTAGGTTAGGACCCAGGGTCCCGTTTTATGAAACAACTTACGACCATTTTGATCGTAAATCAATTTCTTAAATGATTCACTATCAAGTACACATTTCAAATAAGCGTGATCTTATACATGTGATATATCTGCACTACGTGCACACATAATTAACATGTAAGACTTATTGTCAGATGTTTAATAAAACAGGGGCCTGGAGAGTATCACTTATAGCAAACGTGCGTATAAAAGTCGAACATAAAATGTAGCGTTTACAGAGCACAGTCAACAAAAACACTCATTAACACAAACAACATTTACAATGTTAATAAGCAGGGCATGTGACATCACAAACAAAAACGGGATGACACTAGGAATACCGCCTTATAACGGTCAGTGGCAAACAATGCCGCTGGAGAGGGAGTGGGGAGGTTAAAGCAGGTTCTATATGCACCAAACTTCATTCTTACCATATTGTCATCCCAAATCATCGCCGTGCATTGATATTTTAAAATTGTCTGATACTGTTATAGACACTTGATTTTTTATCTTAACTGTATCGTATATCTGTCCAAATTCAGTCACGACTGCTTGCAATACTGTAAAATAGCAATCGTGCATAGCTACATATCGGAAATAATTCCTCTTGAAGAAAACGGTTGAGATCATTCTAAATGCGTAAAGTTAAAAACTGGTAGCGAAGTTTAAATTAAAACAATATCTCTTTTTTACGTTCCACCTTAATACTTATTCTAATATTTATGAAATGTAAACACACTTATCCCATGCAAGCTTAAGTGTACAGCATATTCATTGGAGCTTATCATATTCTGGAACTTTAGAATGGAATAGTATTCCCCTCGAAATTGAAAAACTCTACATCTTTGAATATATTTCCAACAAATGCTTGAAATGGATAAAAAATGAAAATCGAATCTAAATCTAGCATAGTTTAGTTTGCTTTTACATATTTTTAATTCCATGGTTTAAAAGCAGTAATGATGTATACACTATACAAATGTGTCTATTTTTATGTATACATTATAATATGTTTATGTTTCATCTTGATTGATTTTAGAGAGCGTTTCATTTTAAAATATCAAATTGCTATATGCTTTGATATGTGTTCATAAGCATGCCTACAGCTATTTGATAAATTACGCTTATTTGATGTATTATATTTGTAAATATGTTATTTATTTGTAAATATGTTATTAAGAGGGCCTCATTGAAGATACACTCTGTAAATAAAGAAACTACTTACTTATTTCAGTACAAGAGTTACCCACGCTCAGTTTCTGAAACCATAGTTCGCCGCCAGTACTTGCTATATTTGACGCATAAACACATTTATAAGGATTCTAATGTTACTAATATACAGACGAAATTACAACCTTGCCCTAAAACATATTTATCTTATTTTTCATTAAACATACAATCCGGTTAAGACATTTCTGGTGTTTCGCTGACGCACAGACAAAAAGAATACTCAAAACTAGATACGACCTACTGGTAAAGCTATGCAGGTGTTTTAAACAAGATTAACAAAGATATTAATTTAAACGGACACATAGCAATCTTGAAGTCTTTATCAAGCAATAAAATTAGCCTCTCGATTTGTTAATACAGTATTATTTTGACTTTTAAATCTGGTTACATATATTTTAAATATACTCAGCAAAAAAAAACAGTACCCCCTTTTTTGCTGGTATTTCTAATAGGCCAGTTTTTGAGGGCGTGGGACAGCTTGAACAGTGCTTTAATTAAACAATGTTTGATGTTTTTAAGCACACATCACTGAGTACTAAATATTCCTTTAAACAGTTTCAAATTGTGCCTAGCAATACTCTTTTATGGATGCTATGGAAACCTTAAAGGGAGGTAATTTGATGATTTTTGATAATTAAAAGTTGCTACCTACACAATCGGTGTTCTGTTTTTCTGTGATTTTCTTTCGAAAGCAACTCACAAAGAATATTTTCTTGGACAACTTGAGGTAAAGTTTGTAGATTTTATGTGTTTTTACCAAAAATGCATGGCTTAAGAAAAAGGGGGATAACTCTCTTGCGTACTGAACTTTTTAAAAAAATCTTTTGTTTGGACTATTGGTGGTGGTCGATCTAATTATTCTATATACATCATTTATTATTCCTGTTTTGTTGTCTATATAATAAGGGAAATAAAAAGGGGTACTTTTTATTTTTGCTCAGTATACTTCAACATTTCTTTTTATTCTTGCATAGGTTTGAATACATTAGTGATGAAATTAGTAATATGGTACAGCAATTTGAGTAGTATAGATAGTGAAGGTATAGGGCCAGTTTTCCTCCCTCGCGACAAACAATCAGCCGCCATCAGTTGTCTCCAGTTGCTCTTAGCACACAGATGCAAACGCCAAAATGGCGATGGCATACTTGCTGCCAGACCCCTCACAACTATACAAACTGCTTGATTACCCTTCGCTTAGGAAGAACTTTACTCACTATCTATAATTTTTTGTAAATAACTAAAACATCTGTAATTCATTAAGCAAAGTCAGACGGAACCGGACAGTAGTCTTCATCATCGCTGCACATATCATATTTTTCCTACACTTTGCTATTTTGTATCTCAGTTCAAGAAGGTCTTCTCTGTTTCTATCCAGCTCACGTTCATAATTATTCATTTCAACCAGCAATAGTCTTTGCTTATTAACATTGCTTTTTTTAGTGTCCATAAAATCGTCACGAACTACTTCATATTCTACTTGGAGTTGCTTACCTTTTATCAATTATCTTCTATATTTATCTTATAAATTGTTAAGTTTTCTGCAAACCTTTTCTAACTTTTCTTGTTCCATATATAATATTACTATAAATAATTGATTTTTAAACCCTTATTTAATATTTTCAATATCCTTAAATGGGACCCAACTATTGAAATCCTCATTGTAACCCTTCCATTTAACCAATGCTAGTTACTTTTTGTAATCACGTCGTATTACTTTTTCAATCCTGAATATTTTTTGCTTTGCTTTTATCATTTCTTATATATAAAAGCTTCAACCAACGTTTTGGTTGTTTAACTCTTTTTTTGTGTATGTCACAGGATTTGTATATGTAATTTCATTAACAACAAATATTTCTTCAGTCCAGTTTAGAGTATAACCTTTCTCAAACGTTCTTTTATATTTGCTGATTTTAACATTATCCCTTATTTTAAACTTTTGCTTAATTTGATTACTTCTCATTGGTCCATACAAGTTGAAATACATCATTCCTTTATTCTTTTACACTAGCTTTAATTGGTGTCATTTTAATACTCCGATGTTTTGTATTATTAAACTTATTAACCATCGCCTGAAGCACGTCTAAATATGTATTTGTATTGTAAGCTGTAAAATATTTCCACATCTTTTCTTTTAATGTCCGGTTAAATCGTTCAATTACTACAGCCTTTTCGAAATTAAAAGTGATTCATTTTAATATTATTATCACTAAGAAATTGCTTAAACGTCTTGTTATAAAATCCCGCACCTTGATCAACCCACAACAATTTACACTGTCTTCCTGTACTTATTATCTGTCGGAACGCTTTGGTAATTTCTAAACCAGTTTTATTTGGAACTGGTACAACCCAAGCAAATTTACTAAATACATCAATAACGGTAAGCAAGTATTTAGTACCTTTATTATACTTTGAAAACGATTGCATATCAACCAAATCAGCAGACCATATTTTATCAATTTCATTAACAATCACACGGTGAACTTGAAGTTAACTTGTCAGTCTATTTCAACGCCTTTTCTAGTTTTTTGAGATTCCAAGACAAGTTTCTATTTTGTACTAATAACTGGTTTTACTATCAAATATTTAGCAATCCTTTCTCCAATAGTTTTAGACTTAAATGATTTCAAACTAGCAAGCATGTTTTTATCACACATTGATTTATTACTAGGATTTTCATCATTACAATAATCATGATCTTTACAAACAGCATCTAATTTATTTGCCGGTTCTCCGCTATCAAGCGGATTACCCGGACCACAATATCTATAACCAGGAATTGTTAACCCCTTTTTTTAGGCAATAAAGGAAGTAACACTTTATGAATATCAATAGTTCCACCTTATGTACTTTTAACAAACTGTGTTTTGGTAATACCACAAGACGAACATATTGCTTTTAACATTCTTCTACCATTTTTTGCCAAAATATACTTAGGGTCAACATTTTTTTCTTTAACACAGTAACTCATATATAATATATGATTAGATTAAACTGCCTGTCGTGCCCAGATCGCCCACTCAATTGAAGATTTTAGTATAAAATGGTGTCGTAGAGAACATGCGGACCCAAACTCGCTTTCTACTTGGAAAACGTCTATTCTTAAAATTATAGATACACGTATTAACTTTTATAATGCTAACCCCTCTTTACTACCTCCGAGACCTAGGTTTTCCCTTCGTAATCTAAAATCGGGAAATCAGGAATTTCATAATAAATTTGTTTTAGTTCCTGCAGATAAAGCAGCTAATAATGTAATTATTGTTTGACGCCTACATTACGTCAATGTTTTATCTCTGGAACTCGGCAGCACCAATTCGTATACTCCAGTTAATTCTACTGAGGATGATGTTGTTTCCGCACATATCACTCGGTGCACTACTTTCAAGGCTGGTGTAAGCGATAAGCAAAATAAACTGCCTACCATGTACTGGATTCCTAAATTACATAAAAATCCATATAAGGCTCGCTTTATTTCTAATTCTAGCGCCTGCACGACAACAAACATCTCCAAACTTTTAACTTCTTGTCTTACTGCCGTTAAAGATCACGTTAAACTATATTGTGATAAAACTTTTGAAAACTCTGGGATTAATTTATTTTGGTCTATAAAAAATTCAGGAGACGTTCTTGATAAAATTTTCAATAAAGGTCAAGTTTCATCATTAAAGCTGTACAGTCCCTATTTTAACTAGTAGTAACTCATGAATATGAATGAGTCACGTGTGAAGTAGTTTCAAATCGACGAACACCCCAAAAGTCGGTATATAAGGAGAAATCGATACGTAAAATTTCATATTTTTATTTAGCCTCCGTACAGGTAACATCGATAAATATACGGCTCCAGAATATATGTGATAAAAAAATAGTTACCCGGAACGGGATTTGAACCACAGCCTTGCACTTGTAAGTTTTGAAAGATGTACGCTGAACCCCTAGACCACTGCTATTTATTGGTATTTTGTAGCATTTTTAACACTAAATAGGCATTACGTAATAACAAGAGCGCGCACACAAACTCAGCAAGCGCTAAATAACAAGTTGAGATATGGTTGATTTGAGGCGAAGTATTAGTTTCATATTGATAAGATACAGTATTACACCAGGCAATGTTAATCGACACGTGCGACAATACGGAATGCATATTTATTGATCCATCATTAGTTGCGTTCAAATATGTTAAGTTATTTTGCCTCATAATATATGGTAGTTAGTATACTGTTTTCTCCAGTAGCGTTGTGGTTCAGTGGATAGAGCACAGGACTTGAAATCAGAAGGTCGTGTGTTCGAGCCCCGAAAGAAGCTGAATTTTTATTTTTGTAAAACTTACTGTTACCTGTGTATAGGTACGATGTGCACTGTTCGATGTTTATACAGTAAATGATTTCCTTCGCTATATTTGCTTGCTTAAATACCCGATTTCGACATGAGCTGGTGAACATGAAGTTACAAATAAAGACACGCCTACAAAGAAGGAATCGATTGATATAGGGACTCTGTAGCTTTAAGTACCTATGACTTTTCTACACTATATACAACCTTACCACATCATCTTATTAAAGACAAGCTAATTTCTCTTATTCAAAAAACATTCGCTAGAGAAAATACTACATTTTTGGCATGTAATAATATTAAAGCGTTTTTCACTAACGGCAGTTTAGACAATTATACTATGTGGACTTGCTATGAAGTTTGTGAAGCACTCATCTTCCTATTAGATAATATTTTCGTCAGGTATGGTACCACCGTTTATAGACAAATTGTTGGTATCCCTATGGGTACGAACTGTGCACCACTTGTCGCAGATTTGTTTTTATTTTGCTATGAAAGGGATTTCATGTTGAGTCTTTCACCAGATAACCAGGCAGATATTATTGAAGCTTTTAATGACACCTCTCGGTATCTGGATGACATACTGAACATTGACAACCCTTTCTTTCCAACTATGGTTCATATTATTTATCCTAAAGAACTTCGGCTTAATAAAGAAAATATATCTGATAATAACGCTTCTTTTCTTGATTTAGATCTCTCGATTGAAAATGGTAAAATAATTAGCAAAATCTATGACAAGAGAGATGATTTTAATTTTGACATTGTTAATTATCCCCTATTGGATGGGGATGTGCCCCGAGCAACTTCTTATGGGGTGTATCTATCTCAACTTATTCGTTTTTCTAGAGCTTGTACTTGAGTTGAGGACTTTAATATTCGTAATCTTTGTATAACTAAAAAGTTACTCAATCAGGGTTACCGTTACCATTAACTTCGTAAAACCTTTGCAAAATTTTATTATCGTAACCCTGATATTCTTTCCAAATAAAAATGTAATTTAAGGACTCTTCTGCGACAAGGACTATCACAACCTGACTTCTATGGTGATGTGATTTATAAACTTCGTAAGATTCTTGGTCATGATCACTTTCATACTATCTTTGTTAAACTTGTTAAAAAGTTTATCAAAAGAGGTTATGACCCTATCATTTTGCAACGTACTGCATGCTTGGTGGTGGACCCTTTTACAATTCGCCACTATGCTTTCCTCTTTAATTGTACGATGACCGGACAGGCTGTGGACCCTGTGATGACGCCTACCTAAAGCCCATTGGGACGGTGGCGTTTGATGTTTGTCCATGATCTTTCTTGTCGTGCCCTTAATGGTTTATTCTCTTACTGCTCTGGCTTCTGCAAAGTCATTGAGTACCTTCATTGTGGCTTTCTAGGCTATTGTTTTTTTGTATTATATTTACACGAGCATATTTGTGTTTTACTTATATTGCCTATTGATGCTGCCTTGTTGGTTAGAGATTAGATCATGGCGGGGATTTCTTTATTTACATTGTCCTGTTTTAATGGGATGACAGTAGGGTAAGTGTGAGGTTTGGTGCACCCTAGAACCGGTTTAAACCCCCAGTGGCCTACTTTGCCACTGACCGTTCCAAGGCGGTAGCCCTATTATCAACCCTTTTGTGTTTGTGATGTCGTTTGCATTTTTTATTACTTTTGTCTTTTCGTTTGTCTGTTTGCGTGTTTGTTTTTGTGTTTTGTGGTTGACTGTCGTCCTTGAATGCTGCTTTCCCTGTCCGATATTTTTATCCTTTTTTATTTAGAAAAAAATACGATTTGATAATGTTTTCATTTTCTACAGGTTTGTACGGCTCTAATATTTTATAAAAATATCATACATGCTTTTTTTCTTGTGCTTTTTTAATGTAGAATAGACAGAAATATCCACATAGAACACATGTTTTATCTTGATATTGAATAGTGTTGTATTTTATATTAGGTATGTACGCTAAAACTTCTTTTGGTGGGCTTAGACCAAACGGATAGAAGTAATAATTATCATAGTAACAAGTCCAGTTTGTACCAGGTCCAGTATGATCATCAAGATTAATAATACCAGATTTTTGTTTATTTTTGTATTATTGGAAATATGTTTTTGCTGGTCACCCCACTGAATTTCTATACCTAGCTGCTTAACCGATTGCATTATATCTAAGTTAGAGATAGGTTCATTTTTAGAATTTAATTTTTTTTATAAATGGGATACTTCTATATGGTCTAATTTGTGAGTCTACTTGTAAACCATTTTCACGATCAACTCTTAGCCCTTTTCCAGTTAAACCACTAATAAGAGATCCGATCAATGAAATTCCTAATGATGCAAGAAGCCCAAGAAATCCTCCGTCCTGCTGTTGTTTTTTTGTTAGTTTAACAGGGCAGCGAACTTTTGACTTTGCTATTTTATTTTTTTGTGCAACTGTTAATTTATTTGATACGAGAAGTGTTTTTTTTATCACTAGGAATAGTTGCCATTACGTTTTGCTGTTTTTTATCACTGGGAACAGTTAACGTTTTATTACTAGAAGCACTTGCCAGTACGTCTTGCAGTTGTTTTTTTGTTAGTTTAATAGTGCAGCAACCTTTTGACTTTGCTAATTTGTTTTTTTGTGCGAGTGTTAATTTATTTGATTTTAGAAGTGTTTGTTTTTTATCAGCAGGAACAGTTACCATTCAATCTCCAAATATTTTACCAATTCCAGTACTTGCCAGACCACTAAGTGCCCCTGTAGCTAAAGGTCCTAATATCTTTGGAGAAAATCTAGCAACTGTTGATAATATTATTTTAGTTAACAAACCCGCTAATACACATAAAAAGCCTCCATTCTTGGACGGAGATCTCATTTGCGATTTTGATATATTTATTTCTAATCCCCGTCCACCAGATTTAGCTTTGTTAATATTGTTAATCTTAGTAGCTGTCAGCAGCAAAGGAAAATGCCCAGTTAGTTGGTTATTTTTATTTATTTTTTAATTCACTCTTATCCTCATAAGCCCTCGCTAAACTCTGTTTCTGGCTATCTGATAAATTTACTGAATAATTTACGTAAGTCATATATATTATAAGTTAGATTAAACAATATCTAGTTCATTTCCAACGATATCAATAACAACATCTTCCTTGTACAAGACTAAAACATAAACTTTATATCTAGCGGTAGGAACGTTGTTTAGTTGATATCTCAAACTTAGTTGTTTTGGATCAGAACTGACTTCATTTTTCTTGTAGCTCAAATCGAAATATATCATTCCGAAGAGATTTTTAAAATTACTCACATTGAGTTAAGTTCCAGTGTTTTTATCATTTTGTTTGTAAGAATAATTTATAACATCTCCGAATATTCTGATGATAGTAGCATAACTGTATTCTGTTTCTGGATAATAATTTCCATATCCAACTTCCAATCTAGCTGATTGAAATAGCAATGAGCTTAAACGTATCCAAAAGATGAGGGTTTTGTGTCTGGGAAAAACTCTTGTCTGACCTTTTCAGATAAACAAAAACATGGTTTGGAGTTTTGACTCCAGCCGTAATTCTTAATACAGATACTGTTAGTTGAGTACTTCCATTTTCTTGTATCATTTCGCGAAGATAAGTCCATCGTGTTGATATCATGTGATTTGTTATTACATAACGTAAACCATCTGAGTTAAATATCATTTTAGGTATTCACAAAACTAATTTATTAATAACTATTCGACCATCATCACCACCCGATTTGAAAATTAGCGCATTATCATCTGTCAGTTGCAAGCTAATTTGAATTTGACCGGGAGGAAACAAGTTTGTTTCCCAACCTCCAAAGAAGGAATATTTATTTAATGAGATCATAGAGCCAACTTTTTTATTAGGTTATAACCAGCTTGATCATCCCGAGATTCTGCATCAGTCGTATTATCTAAATAAAAGTATTCGTTTGTTCCGGTTGTTTTTGCATAATCACCAGACATATCAAGTAAACATTTGAGATTAACAAATCTGTGAAGATTATTTCCATCGTAAATTATTTTTCCATTTTGCTTTACTTGCATTTGATCAATCAGTGAAGCTGCATCGTTAATTAAAGCAATTCTGTCAGCGTCTGCAAAAGCAGCTCCATCAGCAAGTTTGTTTACTTGAAAGCTTATTTCAAAATATTCATTATACCAATCAAAGCAAGAACTTCTATCATTTAGTGTAAACTGATAACCATCTAACTGAATAGGTATGTGTCCATATCTAGTATTATATTGACTACTTTATCCCCAAGTCTTTAGAACCGCTCTCTATAATTTGTTTACCAGCCGTTTCTAATGCCTTTCTACCTGTTGTTTTCACAGACTCACTAAATATCTTTGAGCCAACGTTTGAAAAAATGTCAAATATACCAGCTCCAGTTAATCGATCAACTTGAGTATATGTTCCCGTACTAGTGTCATAAACTTTTTTTAAACATGCCATATAACATATATTACATTAATTCCTTCAAAACAAACCGAAATGATGTTTGGATACCATTAAGATTAATAATTTTACCGGAGAAATCGGTTATGTAAATATTAATACTGTTAATGATTGTTTTGTTTACTTCACAGAACACGACTCTTATCGGTTCATCTTTAAGAGGATACGATCTCGTAAGATCAGCTGTACTTATTTCATAAATTATAACATCCCCATATGGTCCATCAACAATAGAATTACTTATCAAATCACAGTGGAAATGCAATGTATCGATAGAATTTGTTATGTTTGGTGTTACAGTGCCAAATTTAGTTTCTCTAATAACTGCATCTTTATCAAACCCGATTGAGGTGTGAAAGTTTGATTCTCTTAAATCAAGCATGAAATTATTATGAATGGTAACTAAACATTTAAAACTTGAATTATCAAACTGAGTTATTATTGGGACAGGTGAGTCATCAGTTAAATCACCGTTTACATTCAATGTTTCTTTTATATAATTCTTGATATCAGCATAACTGTAATTTCCATTTGCAAAGCGAATAGTTATTGGTTCTTTATCTTTTCCATTGTAATACCTTATCACCTTGTTATTAAAATCTTCACTAATATTATACCATGAGTAAGTCATAGAATTAATCTTATCAAGTCCGGTACCATTCTGTTTGTTCCTGCCTACTAGTAATGGTCTGTCAAATACAGTTGTAAAACTGCTCGGTGTATTTGAGCTATTAATTTTGACGCTTTTTCTGATGATAATACAATTTTTTGTTCCATATAATATAGGATGGATTAAATTAAATGCTTAAGTAGCTTAGCTATTTAAGTTCCATTATATATATTAGTAGATACATTTAATCATCTAAATAAAACAGTTTGAAACTTGATTTTTCAAAATTGAAAACTTGTGTAGTGTTATATTTTATATCTGATCTGAAATTAATACTAGATGATGGTTTGACATATAATTCAAATGTTTCTTTTAATATTCGTTTGTCATTTTTTATTATCGGATAAAGATGCTTTCCGGCATCATCCAGTGATGAATAAATAAAGAATTGTTCTACATCTGCTCCTGTATAAGTAAAATCTATTTTAAATACATAACGGCCTTTTTTAAGAATTTCTAATTCATTCAAAAAATATGTTTTATAATATTCTTTACCTTTTATAAGTGGATTGGCTACTAAAGTAAACGCATGAAGAAAAGACCTTCGACGTCTTCTTTCAAGTGGTTTTCGTGTCGGATGCGACACAAAACTATTATCATTATTAGCATAATCTTGAATAATGCTTATTCCGTCTATTGTATATTCAACAAGTAGAATCCGGCTTAAATAGTCTACTTTTACTTTTTGATTAAACTGTTTCAATGAAGCTATTTCACCATCAAACACTTTGCTTCTTTCATCCTGAGCAACTTTCAATTGCTTTGACGCGTCATCAATAGCAGTCTCAAGTTTATCAGTGTCAACCAGTTTGTTCAGAGCAGTCTCCAACGTCTTGCTGCCAACCATTTTCTTTTTGATGTCTTCAAACTCTTTGCTGATATCATCAACGTTAGTGGTTGTCTGCCCATTTAATATTTTAATTTGAGTTATTTCAGCAGCAAAAGCAGTTCTCATTTGTTTTGAAGCATCAGCAATAGCAGTTTCTAGTTTATTGTTATCAACCATTTGTTTATTGATTTCTCCAATCCGTGTATTAATATTTTGAACACCAGATCTTATTTGTTCACTTAATTTCTTATAGTTTTCGCTATCTTCCAATCCATCTTCTTTCTTTTCTAACTCTTTTAAAGCATCACCCAGAAGTTTTATTTCATCTTTCAATCCGTTTTGAATTTCAATCATTTTCTCGCGGTTTGCTTGTAACTTTGTTTGTATTTGACTAAGTTTATCATCAACACCTGTTGTCAATCTTTCATCATATCTGGAATTTTATCAATATTATAATCACGTATGATCTTTGCTACTCTTCTAACAGTAAATTGTTTTGTTGCTGCATCTGCTTTATCTGGATTACCCACATTGGTGATTTTATTATTATTCATGTTAAGATTACTTTCTAAAACATTTTCCTGGTTTTTGCCTTTGTTAAGATAATTAACCAGATGTATATGTTTTACATACTCAGACAGCACAATACCAACATTTGTAACATTAACACTGCCAGTAGTAACTTCCTCACCAAGATCGTTAAAAAGACCCATTATGTATAATATGATTAGAATAAATTTCACCAGTGAAGTTACGCTTTACTTACTTCCAGGGCGTGTCCAGATACAGAAAGTCATACTGTTTGTTAGTTGCTTTTTTATACTGATCTTTGCTAACATCTTGTTCTCTAGAAAGCATGCTTATTTCATTTATACTTGGAGTTGCAAAAAAGATGTAATGAGAGCAATTCAGCCGAATGTCTTTAGGGGTTTTGTAGTAAGATTGGGTTAAATAAATTACGCAACAATTCTTATGCCTGCCTTGGATGAAATAATTGACAATATTATTTTGGTTACGCTCGCAAACATAATCATCAAAAATAGTATCTTTTGAGTATCTGAGTCCAAATCATTCGCAGGAATAACTTCATCATTTGAACGTTCTAGTATGTCTCCAACCGGAATTTTATTCTTTTTTGCTATCTGTTCAAGTTTTTGTGATAAAACCTTGTACTTTGACTGTTCCAAGTTTTTAGCAAACAAGTAAATCTTGTCATAGTAAACTAAAGGTTTTAATAGCATGTGAACTAATGTGTTTGTTTTGCCAGAGCCTGAATTACCACAAAATAACAGTCTGGCATAAAGTTCCATATCTGCTTGAAATTGCTGTTGTCTGTCTTCATATCATAGTTTGGAATTTCCATTATAATAATATTTGGATAATATTAATATTATCTAACAGCTATTATATATGTCAAAAGTATTTTGTGGAAAAAACAAATCCCCCGTGGTTAACGTCTTGGAACTGAAGCAGAAAGTTTAAGGCTAATAAAGTTAGATATTACGGAATGCAAAAAGTAGTTGAAAGCGTAGTTAAGACTGAAGTTGAAAAAGCAGTTAAAAAAGCAGTCAAACCTGCAATCAAAAAAGCAGTCAAGCCTGCAATCAAAAAAAGCAGTTGAACCTGAGGTTTAAAAAAGCAGTCAAGCCTGCAATCAAAAGCAGTCAAGCCTGCAATCAAAAAATCAGTTGAACCTGCTTTTAAAACAGCAGTCAAGCCTGCAGTTAAGAAAGCAGTTAAAGAAATATAAAAAGATCGGACAGGGAAAGAAGCATTCAAGGAGGACAGTCAACAACAAACCACAGAAACAAACATGGAATCAGAAAAATAAGAATGCAAAAGTAATAATAAAAGTAAACGACATCACAAACACAAAAGGGTTGACAATAGAGCTGCCGCCTTGGAACGGTCAGTAGTGGCGAACTGTAAAAGGGTCCACCACCAAGCATGCAGTACGTTGCAAAATGCTAGGGTCATAACCTCTTTTGATAAACTTTTTAACAAGTTTAACAAAGATAGTATGAAAGTGATCATGACCAAGAATCTTACGAAGTTTATAAATCACATCACCATAGAAGTCAGGTTGTGATAGTCCTTGTCGCAGAAGAATCCTTAAATTACATTTATATTTGGAAAGAAGATCAGGGTTACGATAAGAAAATTTTGAAAAGGTTTTACGAAGTTTATGGTAACGGTTACCCTGATTGAGTAACTTTTTATTTATACAAAGATTACGAATATTAAAGTCCTCAACTCGAGTACAAGCTCTAGAAAAACGAATTAGTTGAGACAGATACACTCCATAAGAAGTTGCTCGGGGAACATCCCCATCCATGTGGGGATAATTAACAATGTCAAAATTAAAATCATCTCTCTTGTCATAGATTTTACTAATTATTTTACCATTTTCAATCGAGAGATCTAAATCAAGAAAAGAAGCGTTATTATCAGATATATTTTCTTTATTAAGCTAAAGTTCTTTAGGATAAATATTATCAACCATAGTTGGAAAGAAAGGGTTGTCAATGTTCAGTATGTCATCCAGATACCGAGAGGTGTCATTAAAAGCTTCAATAACATCTGCCTGGGTATCTGGTGAAAGACTCAACATGAAATCTCTTTCAAAGCAAAATAAAAACAAATCTGCGACAAGTGGTGCACAGTTCGTACCCATAGGGATACCAACAATGTGTCTATAAACGGTGGTACCATACCTGAAGAAAATATTATCTAATAGGAAGATGAGTGCTTCACAAACTTCATAGCAAGAAATCTAAAAGATCGGACAGGGAAAGTAGAATTCAAGGAGGACAGTAAACCACAAAACACAGGAACAAACACGCAAACAGACAAACAAGAAGGCAAAAGCAATAATAAATGCAAACGACATCACAAACACAAAATGGTTGCCAATAGGGCTACCGCCTTGGAACGGTCAGTGGCAAAGTAGGCCACTGGGGATCTAAACCGGTTCTAGGGTGCACCAAACCTCACAGTCCACATAGTATAATTATCTAAACTGCCGTTAGTAAAAAACGCTTTAATATTATAACATGCCAAAAATGTAGTATTTTCTCTAGCGAATGTTTTTTTTAAGAGAAATTAGCTTGTCTTTAATAAGGTGATGTGGTAAGGTTGTATATAGTGTAGAAAAGTCATAAGTGCTTATTGATGAAACTTGACCTTTATTGAAAATTTTATCCAGAACGTCTCCTGAATTTTTTATAGACCAAAATAAATTAATCCCAGAGTTTTCATAAGTTTTAGCACAGTATAGTTTAACGTGATCTTTAACGGCAGTAAGACAAGAAGTTAAAAGTTTGGAGATGTTTGTTGTGGTGCAGGCACTAGAATTAGAAATAAAGCGAGCCTTATATGGATGTTTTATGTAATTTAGGAATCCAGTACATGGTAGGCAGTTTATTTTGCTTATCGTTTACACCAGCCTTGAAAGTAATGCACCGAGTGATATGTGCGGAAACAACATCATCCTCAGTACGATTTGGTGCTGCCGAGTTCCAGAGATAAACATTGACGTAATGTAGGCGTCAAACAATGATTACATTATTAGCTGCTTTATCTGCAGGAACTAAAACAAATTTATTATGAAATTCCTGAATTCCCGATTTTAAATTACGAAAGGAAAACCTAGGTCTCGGAGGAAGTAAAGAGGGGTTAGCATTATAAAAGTTAATACGTGTATCTATAATTTTAAGAATTGACTTTTTCGAAGTAGAAAGCGAGTTTGGGTCCGCATGTTCTCTACGACACCATTTTATACTAAAATCTTCAATGGAGTAGGCGATCTGGGCACGACAGGCATTAAAAGCAATAGTCATGATAGTTGAAGGTAATCTATATTTAGACCTTTTGAAAACAAATGCCGAATACGTTTATCAACAATATCAAAATTACCAGTGATGACATGACCTGCTGGAGCATAGCAAAATTTTGATGTGTTGCATTCACATTCCTTAGGAGTATTATGTATTATATCAAGGTCAGAAACTATTTTCTTGTAGTTGAAAATAATATTTGTAATAGGCTTTTTATATTTATAATAAATTACAGGACTTTCGGAATTTTTGAAATATTTTGGGATAGAATCAACTGCATGAGTATCTCGAAAAATGCTAGGCATGTCAATGAAATCAATACCTTTATTAATATATAGTAGTTTTAGAAAATACCTGACGTGATCAGACTCCTTGTCAATATGGGGTCGGAGAACATGTTGTGTGTAGCTTTGAACTATGGAAGCAGTGTTATACAAGGGCTCTGTACGAATGAAAATTGTGTCTGCTTCTTCGTCGATCAACTTTAGTGAAGAAATGGACAAAAAGATTAGCCATGAAAGCATAGAGTGCTTTCCAGACTGTTTAAAAATAATATGTAAATCAGCGACAGAAATAATTATACGTGATTTACGTTTGATGTTACCATTACGCCTAAGACCATGAGACCTAGATTTACGCTTTCGAATAGAAAATATAGAAAAAATGTCAATATTAGGATCTTTAGAAATATTTCCTTCTTGATAAATATTGTCATTAAGGCCGAGTGGATAAGGTGTCTGTACGTTTTTCATCCACTTAAGTTCTGCAATATGTCTAGCTTTTATTTTGAAGCTTTTAGTAGCATCATTATCAACAAATATATATTTAACCGGTTGAACAGTTGCGTAATTAAAATTATGACCTGACTGACGAAAGTGTTGGTACAAGTAATTTTTTAACTTTTTAGGATTACTCGCATTACATTTGTGTTCACGAAATCGAACTTTTAAGGATCGACCTGTTTGTCCAACATATTGTATACCGCAACGTGGTGCATTTCAAGTCAGAACATAAATGACGTGAATAGTACGTCAATCAACATTTGAAGCTAGACATACATTAAACAATCAACCATTAACTGCTGATTTAATGGTGGACTTGCAAGATAAATAATTGCAACAACTGCACCTCTTAGCATTGCACTTATTAATAGAGGGAAACACCATGCGTCTTGAATGAACTAAATTATTTCTGAAAGGAGACTTTATATGGTATTTCTTCAAAACAGGTGATCCTAGAGGAGTTACGGAAACTTTTGAGCCATTATTAAAAATCCTAGTAATATTATTAGCAGGAACATGAAACGAGGTTGCCGAATGAAGATTTAAAGGTGTAAGCCGTACATATAATTTAGTTTTAAGAAATGAAGAGTTATTTTGTGGAATTTGTATGGATGACGCAGAGTGTAACCGAAGAGGTGAACGATTTATTTTTAAAGTTTTAACTAAAAGACTCATAATGTTTTTATGGAGAGTAATACCATTCTGTGAAGAGCGATATAAGGGCCAATAAGTATTTATTAGAGATACGAAATAGAATCGTATCAAAGATCAATAAGAATATTAGTAAACTTACGGACTGTTAAAAGAGGTCCAAAACTCACATCAATGTCTAATACAAAATAATGAGGAAAGTTAAGGAAAACCCTAATAACATGGGCCAAAATGTCGATGAGCACAAAACCCTCAACGTGGTATATGAAACACACGTGTTTAAGGAAAAACTGGATCAATGAATGTCATACAATCCCTGTAGGATGTAAAAATAATAATATTGATTGGATGTACGGGGAGACTTTTTACGGTCGTCACACGGCACAAACAACATTATTGTGACACCTGCGGTTAAGAAAAAAGCAAAAACTACATAATACTTGTTTTAAGTTATCTTAACTTGGTTTAACTTATATCAACTTAACTTATCTTAATTTATCTTATTTTAATCTAACCTTATATTATACATGTCTTTGTTAAAATGGAAAGAATTAGCAGATAAAAAGCAAAAAGCGAGTGAGCTTGTTAAAGAATACGAAAATAAAGTTACTAAAAAAAGACTAGACAAAGGAGCTAGTCGTGATTTGTACAAAGACATATTTAAACCTGTGACTAGCTAAATAGAAAGTCAGTCAGAACAGCTAACCGAGCAGTTAGCTTCTCTTCCGAAAATAAGTCAGCAATTAGCCGCTCTCCCAGCAGCAATAGGCGAGGAAGTACAAGAACATGAGGCATACCGGGGATTACCTCAAGTATTTGATATAGCAGAGCCTGCGCCAGAAATACTTACTGCAAATACAGATGCTGGAATTGATACAGCAGAGCCTGCGCCAAAAATACTTACTGCAAATATAGATGCCGGAATTGATACAGATGTGCTACAGAAATATAACCTACCATTACCATCAAAACTAATTACGGGTAATAGGGATGAACCAATTATGGATGCTACTAAAACATCATGAGTATCGGAAGTACTAAAGCTGCTCTAAGCAAACAGATAATTAAAGCAACAAATACCGAGCAGAAAGAAAACCTTGAACAACGCAGAGAGGCTTTACAAAGAGAGACTGACGAATTGCAGCATTACAGAGACAGACTTAAAAGTATGGAACAGCATGCTCCTGTTTTTTCAGGGGGAGGATTACAACAAAATAAAAATTCCTACAAAGTCGACAAAGATGGTCACTATGGAATGTTACAAATTGATTTATCTGAGCTTGTTGGTCATCACAAACGTATTGCTAAACAATGAGAAGCAGTCGTGCTAGATCTAAAAGTAGATGATGATGTTGTAGACTTGATAATAAAGCGTTACAGTAATAAAAAACCGTATTCAAAGCTATCTCAAAATGCTTTTAAGAAACTAACAGGTTTACCAATTCATAAAGGTTCTTCAAAGTTCGAAAATATTTTAGGAGGTTGTGTTGATGTTGAATATTACAATAGTCCGGATGATTTGGTTAATGATCTGGAGTTAGTATGCGGAAGTATCGAATCAGGAAACAATAGTCCACAGCTAATAAATAAAGGTATTAGCATAATCTATTTTCTGAAGTGTTTTGATTAAATTATTGTCTAACTGTAATTATACATGAAAACCAAAGAAGAATTAATTGATCACTTGACACGACTTGTAGCTGCATACAGACGCAGCTATAACGTTTATGGGAGAATAAGCACAACATTACAGGTTATCAGCGGATTAATTGGATGTACTGCTGTTCTGGCACTAGTTCCGACAGTTCCTGTTTTAATAGCTGTGGTTGGTTCAATTCCACCAGCAGTTGCTATTGTTCTAGGTAAAACAAGAATAGCAGAAAAAAAGGTTTTGTTGAAAACACATCATAGGAGTTTTAAATAACTTCTATCATATGTCCAAACAACAACAGGACTAGAAAATGATGAAGAGATAATAAGGATTACCTTTAATAAAATATTAGAGATTCAAAAGAACGATAACTTAACAGAACCTCTGGAAATGTATATGAAAAGGTTCAAGCTTATTGGAAATTAAGCTGGTAGAGATGCTCCTACGGAGCATCCAGTCGTAGTCTTTTCCGACTTGTTTCCATATCCTATCGTACTTTTCTCTAGTTGATTTTGTTTTAATCGGTTTTGTTTCTTTTTCTATTTTTAATATTTTAAATATTTTAAGAAAAATGTATTGAAATTTGATTGATCTTTTTCGACCTTCTAGCTTATCCAAAATCTTTACAATTTTGTAAAACAAATCTTCAAATCTTCGTCTATTTTTAGAAGACAAATCATATACTACCAAGTATTTATCTAAATGATACTTTCTGTGGTAAATAGTTTTCTTTCGGTTGTAATTGTAACCTGCAATAAGATTATAACCGTTGTGAGTGCCATAATTAAGGCAAATTCGTTCATTATCATAAACCACACACTTATCGTTACAATTTACACATACATAAGTACACTTGTAACACAGCTTGGCTCTGGTACCATATTTACAAAGCTTCTTTTTTTTAGTCATGTAAAATAAGATGCAATCTAAGCATACTCCAGGAGGATCAATAATATCTAAAAAGTCTTTTACAATATTTGCAATTCATTATATTATAATATAGCATTATATATTTAAATACAGACTTTTAAGAAAGAATTAATTAAGGAAAAAAAAGATCATATGAGTGATATTGATACCGAATGCTATGAAAACTTGAAATTAAATAAAATAATATAATCTATAGTATATGGGAAGTTATGCAGAAGAAGAAAGTAAACACTTTGATGAGGAAAGAAATATATACTTTTTGGAGTAGCTGCCCTTGAAAAGGCTCTCACAGATAAAACAAAAGAGGATATTGATAATTACAGGGAAAGTCGTATGAGACACTTGGAAAAAGATATTGCAGCATTTAAAAAAGATTGGACGGCTGGACTTTAGGAAAAACTATTATTGGAGAAAGGATCTAATGGGTGGGTGATTTATATATATATATAAAAATAGTAGATTATAATGAAATCATGGATATGAAAGATTATAGTACCATTCCTGTTAAAAAATAATTAAATAAATTAAATCCTTGAAAAGGAATTAGAGCAAACAAACGGTTTTAAAATGATTTTTTTTTTTAAAAATTACTTTAGATAAAGTAGCACATGATAAAAGTAAAGATAAAATAATCACTTATAAAACAGCTTATTTTGCTTCCAAGTTATCATTAATTACAAACAAAACTCAAATTGATGATGCGCTAACTAAAGCTTCTCTTGAAATTCTGAGGAAAATTAGCAATTGGATTTCTGAAGGAATTGGTTGGAGAATTACATTAGTTGATGCACACTACATAAATCGAGTAAAGTGCAAGCCTTTGCGAGGTAGCTCGTATTTAGCATTACCATAAGAACTGCAACATCACAAAAAAGGTTTAATAAATATAAAAAATGAAAAAGATAACGAATGCTTTAGATGGTGTCATTTGGCTTATAAATACCCTGCTAACAATAAGCCTCAAAGAATAACAAAATATAAAAGTCATATGGTGATCTTGATTATAAAGGAGTAACATTTCCTGTTACAGTACAACAAATCCAATAGAAAAACAAAACAACATTTGTTTTAACATATTTGGATATGAAAATAATCAAGTATACCCTTTGCACATATCAAAAAATAAAGCAGAGAAAACATGTGATATGCTTTCGATCACCAAAAAAGAAAAAAATCATTATGAGTGGATAAAATATTTTAACAGGTTAATGTTTAATCAAACATTACATTCAAATAAAAAATGGTTTTGTAAAACATGCTTGCAGTGCTTTAAATTAGAAAGAGTTCTAGAAAAACACAAACCTATTTGTCTTTCACTTAATGGAAAACAAGCAATAGAAATGCCAAATAAAAATGAAAAAAGTTAAGTTTAAAAACTATGACAGACAACTAATGGTTCCGTTTGTTATATATGCTGATTTTGAGGCAATAATCGAAAGTATTTCTTCAGCACTAAATAATCCTAAAAAATCATACACAGAAGCATATCAGCAACATACTAATTGCAGTTATGAATACAAGGTTGTTTGTTGTTATGATGATCAATATTCAAAACCAGTTGTAACGCACAGAGGACCAAATGCTGTTTACAAGATTTTAGAAAAAAATGATAGCAGAAGAAAAGTGTTGAAAGAAAACTATGGATGCACATTTTAAGAAAGATTTGGTGATGTCGTCTGAAGAAGAAGCTTAATTCCAAAAGTCTAAATCATGTCATATTTGTGGTAATGGTTTTGTAACAACTCTCGAAAAAGGTGACACGTGTCATGTTATACAGTGGCATATAAAAACTCCATCAGTAAAGTTAGAGACCACTGTCATATAACTGGAAAGTATAGTGGAAGTCCTCATGACATATGTAATATTAATTTCAGACAGACTAAATAATACCTGTTGTGTTTCATAATTTGAAAGGTTATGATTCTCACTTTATAATGCAACATATCGGAAAGTTTAAACAAACAATACATGTCATACCGAATAACATGGAAAAGTATATGGCTTTTATGTTAGGAAAAAAGGTTAGTGTTTATTGACAGTTTCCAGTTTATGTCTCAATCATTAGAAAATTTAGTAAAAAACATCCCTTCGTTTCAATACACCTCAAAGAAATAGTCTGGCGACAAGCTAGAATTAATAAAAAGAAAAGGTGTTTATCCTTATGATTACATGGACACTTTTGAACGTTTTAGAGAAACTAAAATTACCTGACAAAGATAGCTTTTATTCTCAATTAAATGATGAACACATTTCAGATGCAGATTATGATCATGCTAAAATATATGGAAAACATTTAAGATTAAAAATATGGGAGAATATCATGATCTGTATCTTAAGACTGATGTGCTGCTGCTTGCAGACGTTTTGAAAACTTAAGAAAAATTTGTATTGCGTATTACAAATTAGATCCTTGCCATTACTTCAGTAGTCTTGGTTTAGCCTGGGATGCATGCCTTAAGATGACTGGTATCCAACTTGACTTAATCGCTGATATTGATTAATATTTGTTTGTGGAACAAGAATTAAGAGGTGGTACAAGTTATATCGCAAACAGATATTCAGGCTAACAATAAATATATGAAAAACTATGACAAGAAAAAAGAAATCAAGTATATAATATATCTTGATGCTAATAACTTGTATGGGTGGGCCATGTGTCAATCGTTACCTACTAGCAACTTCAAGTGGGTTGATAAGTTTGAAAAAGGAAAATCAAAATACATTGTTGAGTGCGATGTTAAGTATCCTGAGAAACTGCATGACTCGCATAATGATTATCCTCTTGCCCTAGAAAGTTTAAATATAAAAGATGAGTGGTAGTCAGATTATTGTAAAAATTAAAACATGTTTGTCTTTTTTTGCGTTTGGGTTTACTGTGCTATGTGAAAGCTGCATTTTCTGTTCGACTTTTATACTTGTTTTTGCCTTAAGAAATAAATAATGTTCAGCGTACACATTGGTTTGGTAAAAAATAATCAAAAAGGAAACTTATTCTTCAAAGTAGAATTGTGTGACATGAAACTATCTCCGCCTAGAAAGATGTACATAAAAATAACCAAGTAAAGCATTTATATGCTATCCAAATTGACTTTGCTATGTTACTTTTAAAAAGGTAGAAATATGTCCACGAAACTTTATTCCTACCTACTATTAAAAATGTTGGTTAAATTATGGCACCTGCACAAAAACAAGATAGAAGTAATAACAGACAATATGCAATATATTTCATAGAAATATAATGAAATATCTGTAACAATCTGCCGATCGATCGATGAGTTTTTATTTTTCCTCGTCATGTGATACAATGCCTTTTGACGAGCTTTTCAAAGTTGATTACGGGTTGTGGTTGGGTCCATTTGGTGCTTGACACATCCCGCCCAAAAAGGTTTAGTGAAAAATAACAGCAGTAAAATCTGACATAAGAAATCCAAAGTTGATATTCGGCAGATGCTTAACTGTTGATAGTCTGTCGATGATTAACTGTTGATAGTATGTAGGTGCTTAACTGTTGATATTCTGAAGATGATTAACTGTTGATAGTCTGTAGATGCTTAAATGTTTATAATCTGTAGATGATTAACTGTTGATAGTCTATATATGCTTAACTGTTGATAGTCTGTAGATGCTTAACTGTTGATAGTCTGTAGATGATTAACTGTTGATAGTATGTAGATGCTTAACTGTTGATATTATGTAGATGCTTAACTGTTGATAGTATGTAGATGATTAACTGTTGATATTCTGTCGATGATTCACTGTTGATATTATTTAGATGATTAACTGTTGATAGTCTGTAGATGCTTAACTGTTGATATTTTGTAGATGCTTAACTGTTGATAGTATGTAGATGCTTAACTGTTGATAGTATGTAGATGATTAACTGTTGATAGTCTGTAGATGCCTAACTGTCCATAGTCTGTAGATGATTAACCGGCCTTCGATATTCTGTAGATTATTAATTGTTGATATTCTGTAGATGCTTAAATGTTGATAGTATGTAGATGATTAACTGTTGATATTATGTAGATACTTAACTGTTGATGGTCTGAAGATGATTAACTGCTGATAGTATGTAGATGCTTAACTGTTGATAGTCTGTAGATGATTAACTGATGATAGTCTGTAGATGCTTAACTGTTGATAGTATGTAGATGCTTAACTGTTGATATTATGTAGATGATTAACTGTTGATAGTCTGTAGATGCTTAACTGTTGGTAGTCTGTAGATGCTTAACTGTTGATAGTCTGTAAATGATTAATTGTTGAAATTCTGTAGATGATCAACTGTTGATAGTCTGTAGATGATTAACTGTTGATAGTCTGTAGATGCTTAACTGTTGATAGTATGTAGTTGCTTAACTGTTGATAGTCTGTAGATGATTAACCTTCGATATCCTGTAGATGCTGAAATGTTGATATTCTGTAGATAATTAACTGTTGATAGTCTATAGATGATTAACTGTTGATATTCTGTAAATGATTAACTGTTGATATTCTGTAGATGATTAACTGTTGATAGTATGTAGATGATTAACTGTTGATATTCTGTAGATGATTAACTGTTGATAGTCTGTACATGCTTAACTGTTGATAATATGTAGATGCTTAACTGTTGATATTCTGTAGATGATTAACTGTTCATGTTCTGTAGATGATCTGTAGATGATGAACTGTTGATATTCTGTAGATGATTAACTGTTGATAGTCTGTAGATGATTAACTGTTGATATTCTATAGATGATTAACTGTTGATAGTCTGTAGATGATTAACTGTTGATAGTCTGTAGATGATTACCTGTTGATAGTCTGTAGATGATTAACTGTTGATAGTCTGTAGATGATTAACTGTTGATATTCTGTAGATGATTAACTGTTGATAGTCTGTAGATGATCAACTGTTGATATTCTTTAGATGATTCACTGTTGATAGTATGTAGATGATTAACTGTCGATAGTCTGTAGATTACTAACTGTTGATATTCTGTAGATGATTCACTGTTGATAGTACTGTTGGTAGTCTATGTGATTACCTGTTGATATGCTGTAGATGATTGACTTTTTCATGGAAATTATAGTTGTGGAAGAGAATATGTCAGCCATTCGGATTCGTTTCTATCGTGTTTTCAACACATGTCAGGTTAACTATGACGGTTGATTTGTTGGTCGTGGAGGCAGACCACCAACTTTTCCCGTATATAACCAGTACTGTACACCTCCGTAAGAATCTACACTTCCTCACTTACATGTCGCGAGATCCCAGTGGGATTCGAACCCACAGCTGTTGATTTAGATGACCTTGTCTTTGTTGGTAATACCAATGGCTCCTTGTATGTACATGTGCCCACTAATCATATTAACAAACTGCAAATAAACAGTAGTTCCATACGTGACGAAAATAGTGCAAGTGCTTTACAAACTTCGCGTACTCGAGTTGAGGACTTTAATATTCGTAATCTTTGTATAACTAAAACGTTACTCAATCAGGGTTACCGTTACCATAAACTTCGTAAAACCTTTGCACAATTTTATTATCGTAACCCTGATCTTCTTACCAAATATAAATGTAATTTAAGGACTCTTCTGCGACAAGGACTATCACAACCTGACTTCTATGGTGATGTGATTTATAAACTTCGTAAGATTCTTGGTCATGATCACTTTCATACTATCTTTGTTAAACTTGTTAAAAAGTTTATCAAAAGAGGTTATGACCCTATCATTTTGCAACGTACTGCATGCTTGGTGGTGGACCCTTTTACAATTCGCCACTATGCTTTCCTCTTTAATTGTACGATGACCGGACAGGCTGTGGACCCTGTGATGACGCCTACCTAAAGTCCATTGGGACGGTGGCGTTTGATGTTTGTCCATGATATTTCTTGTCGTGCCCTTAATGGTTTATTCTCTTACTGCTCTGGCTTCTGCAAAGTCATTGAGTACCTTCATTGTGGCTTTCTAGGCTATTGTTTTTTTGTATTATATTTACACGAGCATATTTGTGTTTTACTTATATTGCCTATTGATGCTGCCTTGTTGGTTAGAGATTAGATCATGGCGGGGATTTCTTTATTTACACTGTCCTGTTTTAATGGGATGACAGTAGGGTAAGTGTGAGGTTTGGTGCACCCTAGAACCGGTTTAAACCCCCAATGGCCTACTTTGCCACTGACCATTCCAAGGCGGTAGCCCTATTGTCAACCCTTTTGTGTTTGTGATGTCGTTTGCATTTTTTATTACTTTTGCCTTTTCGTTTGCCTGTTTGCGTGTTTGTTTTTGTGTTTTGTGGTTGACTGTAGTCCTTGAATGCTGCTTTCCCTGTCCGATATGTTTAACCTTCTTCATTACACATTCTGTCTTACATTGCTAGTTTTGTAGTAACATTGATTGGTAACGAAAGCCGTCTAATTGAATAAGACAATTAATAAGAATTGTATTTTAATTATTCCATATGTCATATGTTGTAATCGATTACAAACAAGTAGATGGTTAACTTGTGCTCTGCATTATAGTGTTAGCACTTGTTTTCTTGCGAGGACTTATTTGTATTTGATTTGTTTAGGGATCTATGATAGTACCAAATTTTGCTTGTTTCAATATTGTTAAGAGGTTATTTTGATATTATAAAGTCTGAGAAAGCGTTGTCTGCATTAACTTCATATTTACCACTATCGGCAATGAGTTTTATTGCCTGTGTTTAAACATAAACATCATTTTACGTCATGTTTATATCATGTTATATTTTATAATGTCACTCATAAAATAGAACCTCGTAAAATAGCCCTTATAATCCGTTCTACTTTGCACAATCGTATAAGATCTTCTAATAAATCTCAATAACAAACCAGAAGCTCAAATCTGGCAAAGTATAAAATGTCATAAACTGACAGACACTACTCAAATAAACAGGATTCTAATATAATATTTCAATTTCGATGTTAAAAAACAATTTCATACAAGTAAAAGTATGTATTAAAGTCGAATCGGAAATGTGGCATTCACAGAACCCACTAAATACATTACGTGTCCCGAGTATTAAATTTCATACCCCATCCAACCCTTCTCCAAGAAGCGAAAACGGGGTTGGCTGGGGTTTGAAATATAACCTTAATTTAGGCTTAAAAGTTTGCATATTGTAAAACAAAAAACATTTCATATACAATTTTAAACTGGTTAACGCATATTTTCAGTAAAACGTGTTTTTAAATGTGTTTTACTGTGCTTTCTCATCGCTTAATGGAATTAAGGCGGGAACACGTAATGAAAAACACGCATACAAAACAAATAACACTTAATGGACAAATGGAAGCAAAATATGGGACATCAGAAATACAACGTTGACAATCTGTGTACCACATTGGAACTGTCACTGCAACAAAGGTCGATGGGCGTTAAACCAGGTTCTAAGGTACCATAAACCTCACTACTACCCTATTGTCATCCCAGTAAAACGGGACAGTGTAAATAAATAAATTCTCGCCAAGCTATATCATCCAAAAAAACTAGGCAACATAAACAGTATAACACCAAACATAATCATGTATATATGAATATAAAAAACATGGAAATCAACAAAGCAAGCACTGAATGACCTGACAGAAGCCAAAGCAACAATAACATACACCATTAAGGACAAGACAATACATTATTGAAGAAAATCAGTAAACTCTCTATTATAGAAGCTACATAGATTGCCATAGAAACAAATCATCTTCTTTCACATAAAGTGTACAAATCCAATTGTTTTCAGCTTAATAATAAGTTGTGTTAAGTCTGTGTTTTGTTTAAAAATGGGTAAATATTGGCTTGTAGTTTCAAATTGAATTTACGTTCATGAGGCGAGTGGACACCGGGTTAATCATGTTAATGAATCCTGTTTGAAAAGTCTCAAGATATATGTCGTCTGTTTAATCTTGTTCAACAGATCACAGATCCCAATCATATATATTTGTATTGTCTGGTGCGTATATTAATGTCATTCACTAAGAATTCGTTTACAATTCTGGGAATATAGACGTAGGCCTGGTCCCCAACAAGTCAATATGTAAATGCTTGTGTTTGGTTGAATGTGCTCTGTGAATGCTAAGTTTCCTGTTCAACTCGCACGCCTACTTTTAAATGTAAAAGGTCAATCAGTGTATACTTACTAAGACTGTTATTAGTGGTCAAAAACTGGAGCATTTTATCTCTTTTTCAGCTTCGTTTTTACAAATTCTTCATTGTGATGTTTTGTGTTCTGTGAATGCTACAATTTCTGATCGATGGTTATAACTACATTTTATCTACAAGTATTGTCCTAGTTGATGGAGCTTGTCGCAAGGTGGCTCTGATGTAATAGAGAGTCATTACGTGGTCCCGCCTTAATTCCATTAAGCGATGGGAACGCTTATATTAGCAGAGTTTTCGACAATAAAACACGTTTAAAAACATTTTTTATTGAACAAATAATAAAATTACCTATTAAATGTTTTCATTTTACAATATGCAAACTGTTTAAGCCGAAATTAAGGTTGTATTTCATACCCCATCCAACCCCGTTTTCGCTTCCTGGAGAAGGGGTTGGCTGGGGTATGAACGTTAATACTCGGACCACGTAACGATTATGTAACTGTTGAGTTTGATTATAGGGAAATCCTTGACAAGATGGTGGGCATGTGGTTCTTTTCACAAACGAGCAGAAGCTAGTGTGTGAAAAATAGGACATGCCTACCATCGACTTTATTTCACAAATTTGGGCAAAAATATGCTACCGAGCACATATATAAATATTACGTATAGGAAAGAGGCTATGAAGAGAAATCTTTACCATTAAAAAACCGAAAGGGAGGGAGCGTAGCGTCCGGCTTAGTATTTATAATAGGTTTGTCGATATTCTCTATATACGTCACGCTCTAAACTACGAAGAGCGATGGTAGAAAATTCTTCATGAATAAATCTAGCCAGTATTTAAAATTATGAGCCATCTGATTGTTTTAAAAGCTAGAGTAAACACTAAATTTCTTTAAGGGTGTACATTAGACTATTAGTGGGTGTCTAGACATCCTGCTTAAAATTGAAAATAATTATATTGTTTATTCTTAAGGGCCTAAATATAATGAATGAGCCTAAAAATGACACCTTAATTACAAGAAAATTACATGTGCTTTCCTAGGCTACGCACCAGGGTTAATTAAATGATACAAATGCCATATCAGTTTAAAAAGAGTATAAGTTCTTTGTTATTTATGTCTAAATGTTGAATGCACCATATATGTTGAAAGGAATCGGGCATAAAATAGTATGAATTAGATTGTTTTTGGGGAGCCTTTAGAAGAAGCATGATGTGCACCCTTTAATACCGACGATGATCGGCTAATGATAGCACCTGTGAAAGTTTTGAAATCATACCTGGCAGAGCAAAACAACTGTGGCGCATCGGAAGCGCCGCCATTGATGCAATTATGTTCGGCAATTCCGGATTTTTTCCTCAAATCATTAGTCTGTTTCACTTGGACGATTGTCTCTTTTCGTAGCTTGAACGCTTTTTCGGAGTATTCGTACTAGCCCGGCCAATCCCGTCATTCTTCGGGATATTGGCGAGAAGTTACGAATGAAGCGATATGTATTAAATGCATTAAAAAATGGTTATTATTAGCCGTTGTTTTATTATTTGTTATTGGTTGTCAAAATTAAACTAACCTTCATTAAACCAATGATTATTCTCTGTTTACAACAAAGAAAAACACAATCGTGAAAACTCGACCAATCCCGTCATTTTTCGGGATCACGATATGATGACGTCATTGTGTCGTCTGCGAATTATCCGAATGGAGAGGATTTAGCTCAACGGAGATGAAAATTATCGAATCGGAGTTTTTTTTTACTCTGAGAGATCCTCGCCTATGACAATGAAAATGTGTTTTGTTAAATTTATGAAACTAATGAGAATTAATGCAAGAAATAGATTCCTGTTATACTTAACATGTTTGCGAGCATTTCTTAGAGGGTCCTGGGGAAACAAAGTGGAGGGAAATGTTAAAATTGATGTATAATATTACCTTAAACTCCACATCTTCAGTCAATAGCAAATCCAGATGACCTGCAACTATCCATCAAGAACACAAAATATTGACAGAAACATAATCTTTACAGTCCTTTCTAGGGAAATGTACCTATTACAAAAACAATGTTCATACCGTACACATCCTCTCACACACAGGTCCATATATATTTTATGTACATTTCAATATATGACATAACAAGACATAAAGGTCATTGAGGTAAATATTGCTTCTGGGGCACCTCCTCCCAGTCCCTCCTCCGGCCACTCGTATTAGGACTATGTTGAAAGCCTACCAGGCTACGCATCCGGATTGAATGCACAACATTACAGTGACTGGTACATAATTGCATGTATACACTTTACAGATAGTACACATTATAGTGGGGCAGATTTGTGACATATATTCGTAAAATTGAGCATTTTGTGATAAAAGCACCAAACATTCCACATAGCTAGACAATACTCTACTTAACATTTTTGGCTATTGACCCACGTCAGATTTTTCAAAATGACCGCCAAATATTTCATAAAGAATCAATGAAGCCCATAATTAATTGGTATCATCAAATGTTGTTATTGTAAACACACCAAATTCAGGACATTGATAGCCAATAAAACATATAATATAATTTTAGTAATTTTTTTTCTTATAAATGGACGCCAGTTTCAAAAAGGCCTCCAAAAAAATGCTAAAAATAGTGGAGCGTTTTTTTTTGTTTTGTTTTTTTTGTTGTTGTTGTTTTTTGTCTTTTTTGTGTACACGGGAAACAAAATGTGTTTTACAAAGGTGATGCTTAAGTGTATGTCTGTAGGTGTATGTCTATACTTCAATAAATAGTTGTTAGATACGCCACTATACTTCAGGGATTAGGGGTTTTACACTATGCCAACTCTGAGCCTAGTTGAGGGCTGGCGTGGCGCAGTCGGTAGCGCGGCGGATTTGTGACCGGAGGCCCCGGGTTCAATCCTCCGTGGTGCCACTGAGTTCCGTTGGTGTGTTCTTGGGCAAGACACTTTTCCATAGCCTCGTCCGTCGGATGGGGACGTAAACCGGGCGGTCCCGTGTATCGGTCTATCAACCGAGCACGTTAAAGAACCATAGGAATCTATTCGATAATAAGAGTAGGGCAGGTTCCCGGATTCCTATGTATCCTTCCCCTCTCTCTGGGGCGGCTCTAAATAACCTGTACTGTGTTGATGAGCCGTTAAACAACATTCAATTCAATTCAATTCTGAGCCTAGTTTGTATTTAGTTGTCTTTAGCCTTAAGCATTTCTGAAGGGTGTTAAAGTCTCATCTTTATTAGAGGATTTTAGTTTATAATAACTCTAAATATACATCCATTGACTTGGTAAAACACTTATGAAAGGAACCACAACAATCTTGAATTATTTATCAAGCATCCAAATTATCACCTAGATTTATTAATCCAATATCATGTTGATGTTAAAACTGCTTGCATACACTTTTAAATTCAGATTTTTTTAATTGTTCATGGCTATTCTATTACAGGTTTTAATATAGTATTGGTGCAATATATTCCCCAATTAGCAATATGTAAAACCAATTTCCTTTGAACTATTTACATAATTATTAATACTGATTTTAAAACATGCATATGAAATAGCAAAACTAACGGGATGCCGTGTGTTAGAAAATTCAAGCTTGCCGAGTCTTCTAAACGGTTAGAGAAAAAATATCGCAAAGGATAGTTAAACAATATTTCTTTTCTTCGATTTATCAGAATTAAATTTAATTAAAACTTTAAATTACATTTGCTGATTTAATAAACGACACCATATCAGTCAAACATGTTCAATATCAGAGCTACCATTTTATTTAATCTAATCTTACTGATCTATGATCTGAAGAGTGCAATTTTTCTTAATCAGAGTCACAGTATCCCATTTTCAAAATACTGTATACAACATTCCTGGTATACAACATTCCTGCTTTGACACATCTTTTGTCACACACTTGTCTCTTTGACATCTATAGTTAAGAAATTCCTTGTACTAAGGCCAGTGGCAGTGTTATATAGAATGACTCCAACATACCCTCTTCCGCCCTCCAGTCACCGGATGTAGGCATGAGGGGTCGGCCTAAAGGCCACGTCTCCAACAAATTTCCAGTCTGTTAAACAACTCGGCGGGTGTGCTTGATAAGATCTGCTGCAATTGGTGACATGGACTTGTTTTATCTTGGAACCATTGAATGTCAACAATTCTTTGTAACATGTACATGTACTTTCTCTGTCATACATAAGGCAAACACATTTTTTGGAATTGGAAAGCTTGTGTAACCTGAACATAGTATTTCCAGGTTTCCAAACACAGGTTTAACCTTTTACAGCAAATGAAGATATGAAAAGCAACTATGCGTCTTGGTGTATATGACCTAATGCTTACTAGGCAATACGATGTGAAACACCTAAAGTGATTCCTAGCTCCTAAAACTAACCCATAACCTAACTCATCTAACTGGATTTACTGTACCATTGGTATAATATGTATTACAACGTCTTTGCCTAATGTATATATCATAAGTTTAGTGCAGTCTTGTTTGGCATAATCTGCCACATGCAACACACGCACTGTATCAACCTCTTTGTGAATTGATGCAGATCTGTCTGCATCATACTCTCTTTGTCTGATACAATGCACATCTTCATCTCGGTTTCATCGAAAGTGTTTAGTTTCTCTTCTATCGCAGCCGATTACTGAGCCAGGTAACAAGAGCTCTGCTTATGTTCTGCATGATGGCTGTCACGCTTACATGTATATATATATATATATATATATATATTCATCATGACTGATGTATCCCCTATTAAACTTTATGCAAGTGTCATTCAACAACGTGTAAATGAACTGCTAATCTTACTTACTAATGTTTTGCATGCATAAAACGGCACAATCTACACGCAGAGTTATCGTTCCTTGCACTCATATATAATTCTGCTAGCTAAATAACAAGATTTTGGTAAAACCAGTTAAATTGTAATATGTTTGCCTGAAACTTATTTATTTCTTGTGTAAATATAATTTTCAGAATATCTGCAAATTAGATGTTGCAAGATTTGAAATAATGCACGAAAACAATTTAGTTTTAATCGGGACTATTTTACTACAAAAATAATACGTACTTAGGTCTCCTCAATCGAAACGCATATGAAAACATTTCAAACCGAAGCTCGATAGCAGAAAATTACTAAATGAATGAATGCATGGTGTTTTACGGCACGTCGACACACAAATAGGTCATATTGTGCGCAAAAACTGATGAATGATGATGAAATGAAGGATTAATTAAAAATAAATGCAACTATATCAGGATAAAATTATTAAGAAATAAGGGATGATATGGTAGTAATATAAACTATATATGTAAATCAACGAATGCCCGAAAACGGGTATATAAAAAAGTAATTATATACAAGAACATATTATACTGATTTATAAAGTCTGATTTCCTTAAGGAAATCTAAAACTAAGAAAATTACTAAAAAAAAATAACTCATAGAAATAAAAATTGGAATTATTTAATATAGGTCTATATTTTATCTTTGCAGATCACGCAAAAGGATTTATTATAATCATCGTCATAACCTTTTTGAATAATCACGTGACCTAACCGTTCGCCCTACTTCCTTTGACGTTGACATAGTCAAATGAGGAACGAGTGTACTCTGGGTAGAGATTGAAAACGGCATTGTAAAGGAGCTCGTATAGTCTGCTTAAAATCCAAATAAGATTTCCAAAGTTAGAAAGGGCCGGTGAGCGTCCAGATGAACCTTAATCCAAACCTTATATGATACATATATATGCGAGAGGAGAAAGCAAGTTACAGCTTCTGTTGTAAGTTGGTGATCACTAAGGAAAGACGTGTTCTGGTTTATCTGTTTAAAAAGTGACTTCTATAAGCTCAGTTACAAACGTGTCATGCTTTGCATGACATACTTTACCTATTTGTTGAGCAGTTTCTGACACACGAGAGTCTTATATGTAATGTAGGTCAAGCACTAGTAAATCCTCAATATTGTCCTCGAAAATATGTTGCTAATTCCTCTACTGTGTCATTCAAACTGTCCTACTAGTATGAACATATTTAACTTATTCATGATGGCAAAGATCGGAATCTTTTCTTTGGCAGCGCCTGATGAATTATTGCAATAACTTAAATTAAGAGATAATTTGGGCCATATCTGGTTCAGAGATCATCAAGCTGCGATATGTTTTCAGCACCTACTGCACCTCCATTTTCTTCTATGGTCTTATGTTCTTAGTGTGAGCTAATTCAATGGGTATTGATGAGACTGTGACACTATGTCACCAGGGCATTAATAAGCAACAAGTCCAGACTCTTAAATACACGCTTTACTTAATAAGCTTTAAAGCTACCCCATTTTAATGTCTCATCGTATAGTGGTATATTAATTCTAACAGACTATACTGTCAAACAAATCTCTACATTCTAACAAATTCTACCAGATCCTAACAGATTCTTCTCTCGCTACTAAAACATCCCAGTATATACCTGCACGCACGTGCAATCATCTTATTTGGATTTCTACACATTTATTCAATTGGTCGTAACAAGGTATCCCCGTCTACGATACTGAGTAAGCTAATATAATATCTGCTATTTGAGAGGATCATCCCAAATTGTAGAATATTGGTCATTTACTATTAAATGCAAAATACTTCTACCACTTGTTATTAAACTATTATTATTACTTATTAAAGGGTCTGGTAGTGTTACAAGACAACACTAATACAGTTTATCTCACACAAACTCATAGGCGGGTATGATTTAAAGTGTAACTGCAATTGCGAACTTTTGTTTTCTCTTCATGATCGTCATGTGCAATACTCTATGGTCTGCATGCATTGGTCACACTCCAGTGAAATAATTGTAGGCCCGGTTTACCATAACTTGGCATAATTCTATTATTTTGTGGATTTTGCTGTGATTGCCATAATATAGTTTGTTAAAACCCGATACATATAGGTTCAATTGATTTTTATTACGTATTTGGCGGCCATTTTGAAAATGGTGACCATTTTTAAAAATCTGATGTGGGTCCATAGCCAAATCTTTTCAGTATGGTATTGTCTAGCTTTGTGCAAAGTTTGATTTGTTTGTCAAATAATGCACAATGTTTTCACCAATCTGCCCCACTATTAGTGATACAACCCAAATGGCACTTCCATTTACTATACACTTTGATTGTACATGTATATTTCTGAACGTGACCTCTATACATTTTTTATATAAAATTGTAGTCATAGGTAGATCTTTTCTCAATTTCTTGTTCCAGTCAATTATATTTCAATTTTAACATGTTTCAACTTTTTTATTGTCTAGGATATGCTTTCAAACATGTTTGTTAGGTATAATCGGAATCTATTTCTTGCATTATTTTTCAGTAGTTCTTTTTAAGTAGACAGTCACACTGCTGAAAACGTGTGTTGTTAAGTCGTTAAATGATAACTATAATCATGATAATGCATGCATTAATAGTACTGTAGGGTGGGTAAAGTAGAGAAACAACATACTATTGATTAATTATATAATATTAGTAGTCCGTGCATAATTCATACTTACTTATTGTTGGGATTCTTATAATATTTGTCACGATTTATGTAAAAATAATGTTTGAGAAGACACTGCTAATATATATGTTTACGCCTTTAATGATAATGATACCGCATACATAGGTTCAATATAATAGTAGATTTAGAGATTTTGTTTTATTTATTAACTTATTAACTGTTGGACTGATAAGCTATTTTTTAAACGATATTATAATTCTCTATACATATGTACACCCAAATCACAGTCAATATATGATACACCGAAACGAGACGTTACGGAAACGTTTAGGTGTTTTATCACAAAAGTTTGTTTCTCTTATTTGTATAAGGACTTTTATGACCTCAGGATTGAGGAACTTTATAATTTTAGACACCCTCGTGAAGGAATATCAAGAATAGTTTACTTTAATATTCCTAAAAATATGGATCACCAGTGACTGCTTCCACATGGGTTTGGAAATTTGAGAAAAAGCCCCAGACAATCATACCCGTAATATAATAAAGGTCTGATAACAGGTATGGTGGTGTTTCTTATGACACCACCAAAATCAGCGTGGGGGCATATAGAGTTGCCATTGTCCGTATGTCATAAAATAAATATTTCCAGAGGGTTTGTATTGTAATACGGCATTTGTCCATCCGGGCATCGTGTGAAGTCTTAAAAAGGATTGCCGGAAAGTGCGGATGTGATTCCCCTTTAATAGAAACTCTATAGGAAGATTCATAGCTCTATATTAGGTACACGCCATAAGCGCTATATTCTCACAGCATGGGTTGAATTGGGTGGGCGTTTAATTTGCATAATAAGAAACATAGAGCAGGATACATATTTTTCACTAAAAACAAACATTGCTACGTATAATTATGTATCAATTGACATCACTTTGTTAAAATTGTATTTGTATTATTACAGTAAACTCTTTAAAACTCTGGGTTCTGAATATATTGTTTTATGTATGCGGAGATCATTATTTATAATTATTTAACAAGTTCGAAGGAATTGTTTTTGCTATTTGATATTTTTTTTGAATATGAGGGGCGTTGCTGGCCGATTTGAAGTTGTAGGCTGAAACAATTGAGCACCACCAGACGTTGCTAGTGGGATCTGGTCTCTGATGGAATACTCTATACTTTTTTTTTTAAATATTAAGTGCATAATCTAAATAATTTGTGAAGACATTTTGGAAAAAAGTTTAAGCCCTGCAGTTCCTAAAGGCATCTACGCCACTGCATATTGATTATATTGCACCATTAGTACATATACATATATGGTAGGATAATGAAGACAACGTGAAATGTTGAAATCTCCCATATTTTATTACCTTATACAATAGGTTATTGAATTTGTATGGCTAAATATTACTTAGAACGAGTTGTTTTGGCAAAGGACGACGAGCTTGCGAGTCGTCCTGCACCAAAACAACGAGTTCCAAGTAATATTTAGCCATACAAATTCAATAACCTTTTTATTGCATACTTTCATATTGTTTTCGATCAATGTTAATTGTATGACTATTACTTTTCTTTGTATTTGTGTTTTTTTATAGCTTTTGATGGAATTCCTATCTTGTCATTCAGTTTCACTTTGTGTGGATGATTATTTTGCGCGAAAACGACGTCGACGTCGGATGACGTCATTAAAAACATCACGCGATTTTCTAAAGTTTGTTTACCATTCGATAACGTTAAAAACAGTGGGTGAGTGACCAATTCAATTATTTTATCAATTTCTGCCATAAAAGGTTGAAAAAAACAACACGTATTTTTGTTGACACTATAGGAAGGATTCCGTTATTTTATTTGAAAGTAGTTCCTAATTTCTATTTCGCGGCTCTTAGCAAGCACGAGAAAAAGTTCCGGTGCAATATCAATGTGTGCAATATCGTAGAATATTGCACACTTAGCTCAATGCAAACTAAACGGGACATTATGAAAGTATACAATAATTAAATATATGGTTATGCAAGCAAGTTAAAGTTAATACTGGTTTTATACACCGAGGTGTTATTTTAATGGTTCAGACAAAAATTATATATCTCCACCTCAAAAAGTTTTGCTGGGTGCCCCTTTAAAGGAAGACACAAAGAGAGTAAGAGTTCTGCTCGGTCTTAGGCAATGCCTGAAATTCATATTATGAAGAATTATTGCAATTTGACAGAAGTGTACTAACAGATCTAACAAACGACAATTTAAAGTTCCCCGGGCTCAATCCTCCGTGGTGCCACTGAGTTTCGTCGGTGTGTTCTTGGTCAAGTTTTTGCCTTAGTCTCGTCCGTCGGATGGGGACGTAAACCGGGTTGTCCCGTTTATAGGTCTATCCTCCAAGCACGTTAAAGAACCTTAGAAATCTATTCGCTAATAAGAGTAGGGCACGGTTCCCAGATACCTACGTATCCTTCCCCTTTCTCTGGGGCGGCTCTAAATAACCTATAATGTGTTGATGAGCCGTTAAGCAACATTCAATTCAATTCTCATCGGTGTTGCTTACTGACGTCAGGTCGGCATTGTCAACTCACAGCCAGAAAGCGAAAACGGTGTCGTAATTGCCTGTTGTTGTTAAAACCATTCCCTGATGATTGAAGTGTTAATTTTTATCCAAATACTGTATTTATTGGAAGGACTACTTAAAAAGGTTTTTGTGGAGCGCTGTGGTCTAGTGGTATAGCGTTTGACTCATGATCCAAAAGTCGTGGTTCGATTCCCGTCATTGCCATATGCGTTGTGTCTCTGAGCAAGACACTTTATCTGCATTATAGGTTATTGAATTTGTATGGCTAAATATAACTTGGAACGAGTTGTTTTGGCAAAGGACGACGACTCTGTCCTGCGCCAAAACAACGAGTTCCAAGTAATGATTTAAACATATTTTATTGCCAATATTTTACAAACAGAGCAAATATAAACATATACAAGTAATATTTAGCCATACAAACTCAATAACCTTTTTATTGCATACTTTCATATTGTTTTCGATCAATGTTAATTGTATGAGTATTACTTTTCATTGTATTTGTGTTATTTTTATAGCTTTTGATGGAATTCCTATCTTGTCATTCAGTTTCATTTTGTGTGGATGATTATTTTGCGAGAAGACGACGTCGACGTCGGATGACGTCATTAAAAACATCAAGCGATTTTCTAAAGTTTGTTTACCATTCGATAACGTTAAAAACAGTGGGTGAGTGACCATTTCAATTATTTTATCAATTACTGCCATAAAAGGTTGAAAAAAAAACACACGTATTTTTTGTTGACACTGTAGGAAGGATTCCGTTTTTTTTATTTGAAAGTAGTTCCTTATTTCTATTTCGCGGCTCTTAGCAAGCACGAGCAATAGTTCCGGTGCAATATCAATGTGTGCAATATCGTGGAATATTGCACACTTAGCTCAATGCAAACTAAACGGGACAATATGAAAGTATACAATAATGCTTAGTACTGGTTCTACCCAGGAAGACATCGAGAGTGATTCAAATAAGTTCAAAGAGCTTTCGTTACAATCGATGTAAAAAAAAAAAAGTTTAACCTAAAAGCTTTTTGTCAATTAATATAACTAGGCTGTAGTGTCGTCTGCCTTTCCACGCTTATTGACACTAGTGACTGTTTGGAGTAGTGCATTAGGACACTGTAAAGGTCAATTGTGACAAGTAATGAGGTTAGTCAATCACTATTCAAGCATACTCACTAGGACAAGTAAAACTCCCAGTATCTGACAAAAACAAACTCATATACACAACGTGATAAAGACTGCATTTCTGCTATTAAAGACATCTAAATCAGTCTGGCGAATAATCTTGGTTTAGCACATAATTGTCAATGTATATGTTTAGCCGTCAAGGAGATGGAACAAAAAATCCCATTATCCAATAAAATTGTCCACCAGCCAATTATAGGAAATGTCTTGAATAAAATATGTTCTGATTACATCGGGATTGACGCTAGCTTTGAGAAAACGTAATACACAGTCTCCTTGACAATTAATTAAAACAGTTTTTAGATATTGTTCTCTTTTATTTCAAAACCAATAAAACACTGTTCGCAATGTTTAAATTGTGTTTCACCTGTTGTTCCCGAAAGTGTTGAAATGGCCAAGATTGTATCAGTAATATGTTATAACAATCGTCTTCACAACTAAAAAATCTTAAATCTTAAATCATGAAAATAAAAGATATACATATGTAACGGATGCCAAACTCACATAATTTATGCTTTCATCTTGAATTTACCAATAAATTTAGTTTTAATTGTATTTAATCTAAATACATGGATTAATAAATAAAGTATCTTATATGAGTGACTGTGTATTATTGATTTTAATAAACCAGTTGGATATACTATAGGATACGCGGCGCTGCCTGTGCTTTGTGAGACTCTTCTCGTTGTGCTTGGTGAGACATGGCTAGTTGTTATTAGTGACTCGTAATGTTGTGCTTTGTGAGAATTGTCTGGTTGTGGTACTTATTTAGACCCGTCTGGTTGAGATTATTTAGATTCCCCCTGGTTGTGATTAGTGAGATTGGTCTGGTGGTAGTGTTAAGTGAGATTTAATGTGAAATAATTGACCCTCGTCTGGCTGTCATAAATGAGACTCGTATTATTGTGGTTATTGATATTTGATTATGACTGGTGAGATTCGTCTGGCTTGAGATTGTCATTAGTGATTCCCGTCTTGCTTTTACTAGTACGATTCGTATGGTTGTTATTAGTATCTCTCGTCTGGTTGTGATTGGTGAGACTTGTCCGGTTGTGATTGGTGAGAATTGTCCGGTTGTGATTGGTGAGATTGTCTGGTTGTGATTAATGATACTTGTCCGGTTGTGATTGGTGATACTTGTCTGGTTGTGATTGTTGAGACTTGTCTGGTTGTAACTGGTGATACTTTAATGGCAGTGATTGGTGAGACGTGTCTGGTTGTGATTGGTGAGACTTTTCTGGTTACTAGTAAGATTCGCCTGGTTGTTATTGATGTCTCTCGTCTGGTTGTGATTGGTGAGACTTGTCTGGTTGTGACTGGTGAGATTGTCTGGTTGTGATTGTTGAGACTTGTCTGGTTGTGACTGGTGAGACATGTCTGGTTGTGACTGATGAGACTTGTCTAGTTGTGACTGGTGAGACTGTCTGGTTGTAACTGGTGAGACTTGCGTGGATGTGACTGGTGAGACCTGTTTGGTTGTGATTGTTGAGACTTGTCTGGTTGTGACTGGTGATACATTTCTGGTTGTGATTGGTGATACTTGTCTGGTTGTGGTTGGTGAGACTTGTCTGGTTACTAGTAAGATTCGTCTGGTTGTTATTGGTGTCTCGCGTCTAGTTGTGATTGGTTAGACTTGTCCGGTTACGATTGGTGAGACTTGTCTGGTTGTGATTGGTGAGATTTGTCTGTTTGTGATTGAGATACTTGTCTGATTGTGACTAGTAAGACACGTCTGGTAATGTCTGTTAGATACGCCTGGTTGTGATAATTAAGAATCGCCTTTTATGTTAGTGATTTTCGACTGGTTATCATTCGTGAGACTCGTCTGACTGTAATTATTTTCTGGTAGTGATTATAGTGAGATTACCTGGTTGTCATTGTAGGCTCTTTCCAGGTTGTCATAAGTGAGACTTGTCTAGTTAGTGAAACTCATCTGGTTGTGAGTCAGTTATACCATGCAAAGCAGCAAAGTATGTAGCAATAATGCGTCAAACAATTTCAATCTCTTCAATATAACAACACGAAGAATTTCACTCCAGACATGAATGGATTTCAGAGGGATATTTGTGTGACTGTGACTTCCACCACGCTTTCTGTTGTGTATTCTCCGTTTCATTGTATATTTAATTTGCTCTTTGTGTGTGGTGCAGCAAAGGCCATGGACATGGTGCCATTGCGTCTGGGTGCTGTGTTTAAGACCATATTTCTCATTCATGTACAACTCGAGATATTTGATTTATTAACAATCGGATGATGTTAATTTTCAATTTATTCATATGGTAATATACAGCCATCTAACATCTTACTTTTCATCGCCCCCAATATCTAAAAAAAAGTGCAAACCTAGTGGGAAATCAGCATGTATCGAATCGTTTATATTAAAAAATGGAGATGTCGATTTTGATTGTGTTATACCAAATGAAATTCGTTTTCAATCTAATTTAGTATATACGATACATAATGACATATATGATTAAGGTATATCATTGTTGGCTGGTTAATCACGTTGCTAAAGCCCTCGTTATCAATAGTATCATTACATTATTACAAAAAGTGGGATTCATAAAAAAGCCGATAAAGACCGACTAAGAATCATCTTTAATTATTTCTTGGCATAATTGGCCATGTCTGATTGTATGTATTTAATATGGCATTACAGTTAATAAAGCATAAATCAAGTGATAGTTCAACATATGTTCATTAGGTTCCGGACAATTAGAAATATCGACAGTTGAACCTATAATTACTTATTCCGGACAATCGGACATGTTGGCATTTATTTCATCTTCCGGACAACGGAGGTATTGCCAGATCAACTTCAATAGCTTTCATATTCCAGACAATCGGAAATATTGACAGTTTAAAGGGACACTGTCCGTAAGTAAGCAGATATTGAGCATTACCAAATAACTGGCTGACTTTTATTCAGTGAAATGTATACATGAAAACATAAGGATAGACCCTAAGAAGTATGTAGGAATACATTCGTGAGTTTGAAAAAAAAAAAGTTTTAATTATTATATGTAAATAAAGTGGGACCCACAATATTTACCTTTTCTGCGATCACGTGACTTCCATTAGCGCATTAGGTTTTCACCACAGTATGTATTGCGAAATATGTATATCCCGCTTAGCTCAGTCGGGAGCGTGATCGACCACTTTACGCTCACGCACACTATTATTACTGTGAGTGTAATTTTAGTTTGGGCTGTGAGTTCAAACGCACAAAGCGGATTTACTTTTTTTTTGTAACGCGATTGAATTCCGTTAAACAATCTTGCTTTTAATTAGTAAATATTCAATAATGTTTAGTGTGTAATGTTTGCGAACATAATTATTGTGTGTTTTATAAGCTAAAAGTTACGGACAGTGTCCCTTTAACAAACAAATACTTATTCCGGACAATCGGAAATATTGACATTGAACATACAACTACTTATTCCGGACAATGGGAAATATTGACATTTAACATACAACTACTTATTCCGGACAATCCGAAATATTGACAGTTCAACGTATAATTACTTATTTCGGACAATAAGAAATTTTCGGGCAATGCATCAATACTTATATTCCGGACATTAGGAATATTTTCAAATAAATTGGACCGCCTACACAATAGGCATTTTGGCTGGTCATTGAATATTTTAGCCTCCGGAAAATCGGAAGGTCGAGAATAAGTATATTCCGACATGGGGAATGTTTTCAAATAAATGGACCGCCGCCCTGTATAGAAAACGCAATCGGCATTTTGGCTTGAATATATTAGACTCCGGAAAATCGGAAGTATATTAGAAATTACCGAGAATACATTTAGGTTTTACTTTAATTTATACTCCGGATATCGGAAGCATAATAATAAATTAATGTTTATTCCTCATGTAATCTATATCCTTTTCATTCAATCTTAGGCAGATAGGTGCTGTCAATGCAATGCCACCGGGATTATAAATGTTTTACTTTAATATATACTCTGGATATAGGAACATACCACAATAGTTCGGGAGTAGAATCGTGATTAACGGACACATTTCAGAAAGCCAGGAAATCTGCGAGCCAGCTGCCCCAACCCTAATTGAAACCTAGCGTTTAGTTATTTCTTTTTTTGTGTTGCGTAGGAGGGGAGGTAGGAAGAATCTACGCTCAGACCGGAAACTGACTGTCTTTAGCATTTTCATCTGAAAACCTTAAATTCAACATCTTTATCTGCTCTTATAACAGAATACAAATATAATAAATGGTAATTAGTTAAAGCGTGTTATAGTACCCATATGTTAGGAAATATTGTTAATAGTTTCCCTACTAGATAGAGTACATCTTGGACTAAATCCATTAATCCCATCGAACCTTTTACATCTTCGGGATACCAAGCCTTTCGCGGAGTTACTCGCAGGCTGATCTGGGTTTACAATGGAGGCAAAGGCTGTTATAGTCGTGCTTAGCGGGGTAAGGGTTAAGTTAACTGTGGTCCTTGAATGCTGCGTGTCATGTTCGACTTTTATATCTACTTTCAACGTGATGTGATTGACGTGAAAAGTAGATTTAAAAAGTATTTAATGAAGACTGACTTACGAAAGTGATCATGACCAAGGAACTTTCAAAGAAGACAGGTTGTGATAGTCCTTGTCGCAGAAGAGTTCTGAAATACTTTTATAGTTTAAGCTGATCAGGGTTACAATAACAACATTTTGCAAATGATTTTTGAAGTTTATGGCAGCTGATGGAGTAGCTTATTAGTTACACAAAATGTACGAATATTAAAGTCCTCAACTCGACTACAAGCTCTAGAAAAACGTATAAGTTGAGAAATATATACCCGTTAAAAAGTTGCTCTTGGAACATCCCCGTCTAAACAGGAATACTTAATGATATCAACATTTAAAGCAACTCTCTTTTCATAAATGTTCTTACTATTTCTCGATTTTCAATTGAGAGATACAAATCGAGAAAAGAAGCGACAGTATCAGTAATAATTGTTTTAAGTTGAAATTCGTTATGGTCGCTATTATTTGCAAATCGTAGTAGTCGTAATCTATCATAGTAGAAAGGAAAGGGTTGTCAATGTTTAATATATCATCCGGGTTCTAAAAGGTCTTATTAAAGTCAAGTTATACCACTAGTATGGGAGTGTGTGTGTGCGTCCGTCCGTCCGGGCGTGCGTGCGTGCGTATTGGTGTGTGTGTGCGCGTGTGCGTATGCGTGTGGGTTTGTGGCTAGTTTACACTTACTGATGCCATTGTATATGTGTTGCGTGTTTTCTTAGTTGACGAAACATTTCCATTAACTAGTAGTGTCTATAATATGAAGAAATCCAAAAACTAACGAATTACTGCTGGTGCACAATGAAAAGTACTCCTTCTATAAAAGTAGTGTTGCTTATCTACATTCTGTAGTTCATTATCATATGTAATGTCTCATTCAGTATCTGTGCAATGTCGGCTCGTTATTTGCATGTTCTTCAAGTTTATTCTAAAATTATCCCAGACAGCAAGATTTAAAACCAGCTATGTTTAAAAGAAAGCGGAGATAATGACCGAGAGCTTCATTTTATGTCTGCAATTTCTATTAACTGGGAGCAGTGCTTAAAATAGCTTGGTGTCAAATCACATAATTAGAAGCAACCATATTTCCAATCACTAGTTAGCAGTAGCGCTCACTAAACTGCAAAGGTCGTCTGTTTAGAGAAATAGGATAAGAACTGAAAAGGCGATCCCTTGGAAGCAACAAACACAAACAAGAGAGAAAAGTAGCAGACTCAGTTTTATTGAGTCTATTCATGAGAGGTAATTATAAGATGCAACACCTCTCACTTGAGAAATAGGAGTCTTAACAATCAGTATTTCGTATTTCTAAGGTTTTCGAAATGCGGTCCTGTTTTTTAATCTCAGTAAAGACTTCACGAACAATTACTATTTCTATAATTGTTAACTCCATTGTCAGATATGAGCAAATCCTTTGCGTAAGGAGTTAAAGGAACAAGCTGTATCAGTAAACGAGGATGCGAACAGTGCCATATCACGATTTCTCATACCCATTATAATGAGTTAATATTTCTTGATTGCATTTTTTTGGCGGAATTAGGTACGAGTCCTTCGTGCTTCTGATTTGTTTTATTATTATATAGCAATATATTGCATAATCGGTAATTCAATTAATGACTATTTGACCAGTTCACTGACAATAAAATACCAATGCCATATAAAATATAACAAAAAGTTAGTCATATAAGATTACATTTATCCTGATCGGCAATCTGATATTATTATATTTAAGGTAGTCCTTAAAATATGTATACAAGTAGCCTGGAAGTCAGGAATTCACGCTAAGGTTGTATGCAATGCGTTACACTCCACGCAGTCTTAAAATATTGTCTGAGATTACACATGAGTAAGATCTTAGTAAAAGTCATTGAAAAAAAGTGTTTTTTAATAATCAACAATAAATAATTGTTTTATTTTATCCTGTCAATTAATTAAATATTTCAGGCTGTTGAATATAGTCGTCTTTCTGTTTTCGACCGCCATGTAATTTCGACCGATGCGGAAATTACGCCTGCGCTTGTTTATTGTGCACATTTCGTTATCAATTGTTATGACCATCTGCTTAATGAACTAAACAGCAACAGAAAAAAACTTGCGAATAAAACTGATAGTTTAAGGCTATGGATAAGTTTTAATTTGATGTGTGATTTCTTTACCAGTGTTCTCGTCATTAAATGTTTCCCATTTTAAAGCAAACTAATATTTTATGATGCAATAATGATGTTAGCCTTTGCCTTTCATAAGGGTTTTATTTAATCGTAAACTGAGAAACGGTAAATGTGTTATTTCAAAGACGGGGTACCTGCGTGCAAGCATGTAGTTCAGCATTTGAAAAGTTGACATCTCCGACTGACCATAGTGTGGTGGAAGGCACGAATGATACCTCTACGTCGCGTGACAAGACTAAAAAACATGATGCAGTATCGGTGTGATTTGGTAACAACCTCCGCGCAGGGATATTGTAGCCACTAATCCCTGCCACCACACAAATCATAATGACGATAGCTGAGGCCATGTGCTTAAAACAAACTATTGCCGTAACCAACAGGCAATTTAAAATAACATCGATCATCACCTTCGAGAAAATGTTGAAAACATTCAACCTGGTTTTGGCTTGGGTGTAATCCCTTTATTAAATTTACGCACAGCTTCCGTAATGTTCTAAACGAAATACATGTTTATTTGTTTACAAGTACTGTAAATTAGTAACCGGTGTGCAAGTTCACTAAAATATATATTTTTTATATAAATAAATTATTTTTGTACCCAGATACCGTTTTTCACACTATTTTATTAACAAAACAAGTTGAAATATTGGCCTAAAAAATATTTAGCCAAAAATTAAACATAGCTGGATTTCAGCCATAAATGTGTGGTGGCAGTGATTACTGTAAAGAAAGAGGAAGTAACCAGTGCGGGGAGTTTTATTTGGTAATTGTTATCACATTTTCCTTATGACATGTGACCTAAATTCCAGACAAGCAGGCGGACATGTTGAAAATAGCAGAAGACAATAACTAAAAAAACTCCATAGTATTGAAATAAATCGATTTCAATGTAATGAAGGTACTCATATTTGTTCATAGACAATACGTAGTTCTTTGTTTCTTACTGTTAAATTAAAAAGTAATTGATAATTTTGCTTTTTTCTGCGCTCTCAGCCAGTGTGAATTAGGTCAAGAAATTTGCATAAAATCGCCCATATGAAACTACTTCACATTACGTGGTCCCGCCTTAATTTTATTAAGCGATGGGAAAGCGTATATTCGCAGGATTTTATAGAACAGAACAGAACAGAACAGATATTTTATTAAGATTTGTACATAGTACATCATCATACAAACATTACATACAAATACATTAAACATATACATATTTATAACGGATATTTCGTCAATAAAACACGTCGATGACCTGTTTAAAAGTATCTATCAAATGTGTTAATTTTGCAATATGCAAACTTTTTTAAGACGACATTAAGGTTTTATTTCATACCCAAGCCAACCCCGTTTTCGTTTCTTGGAGAAGGGGTTGGATTGGGGTATGAAAGTTAATACTCGGACCGCGTAATGATTTCGAAGAAAAAGCTATAGTAAATAAGGTGAACGGAAACACATGCTGTTACTGGAGATAAACAAGCTGAGGTCATCCATTTACAATATTTTATTTTACCTAACATCATATTATGTCAAATATATCATGTTTTACTAACATATGCAGCCAACAGTGGCCGTAAACTAAGAGGTCGAGGATATAAAGATGTATGATAACAAGCTTTAACAATAGTCTTTATTTAATCTTCTAATACACCCGCTAGTTTAAAATACCTCATTATATTCAATGATATATCACTAACGTTTGCAACGTTAGGAGAATAAGCAAGGCATTGCGAAAGATATCACTGTAACGTTTGCAACGTTAGGAGAGTAAGCAAAGCAGTGCGAAAGAGTTCTTCACATTTTAGGGGTATAAGAATAGAAATAGAACATCGTTTACGGTGAATTATCTTGTTACAAGGTTCATACAGCCTTAAAAATTCCTTAAATTTCAAACGTATCCTTTAAAAGTCCTTAAATCCACTCCAGCCTTAAAACAAATCCTTAAATTATGGCAAAATATCATTAAAGGTCCTTGAATTTCATAATCAGTCGATTAATTATACAAGAGTAATATTTTAATCATTGCCGGTAATAAAATAACAGTTAACCGGGTCTTAAAAATGGGTAATTAGGGCCTTAAAAGTCCTTAAAAAGTCCTTAAATTTCATAATGATAATTCTGTATGAACCATGTACAGTTCGGGCTCGTGAAATTATTGTTTACAATTGAACTCCAAACCGTTATATATTACACGATAATTCACCGTAAATGATTTTCTGTTGTTTAAGTAAAATAATGCAAGTTTTATATTAAATGTTGTCAATATCATATAAACAGACCATGATTGCAAAAGTATAATGTACTCGTATAGAAACATATTGATTACATCATACTAATTATACAATCCGTAAAAAAAATGGAGATTGTATGTAGAATAAGTCGACAGTGGCACATTTATCAATCAGATTATTAGAAACAAGAATTATCAATGCCATTCCATCATTAGAGAACTAAATAAGACTGGATTTATCTATTTAAATGTTTTATGATACGGCGTAATTGTACTAACTGCGTTCTAGTTTACACCGGCTCTCACTAATGAGAACACAACGATTCTACACAAGGAAATGAGCCACTCCTGTAGTAGCTTGTGTACACATTGTTCCTGTTAAATGAAATACTTTAATGCTGGAAACAAATGCCATGCTCGGTAATATGCAATCAAAGTTATATTTATAAAATATTGCTGTAGATATAAAATATTTTGGTCTTGTTGACCTAATTGAAAATGCCGTATTAAATGTTGTATACAAGGGAAATAAAACATACTGAGCAAAAACAGTGTAGGACAAGATTTTAGAGATATAGATTAAACATAATTATGAACATTGATATAATTGTTTCCAAATATTAGAAATGCTAGGTAAGGATGTGATTTTCAAACAAGTGTGTTATTTTATTACTTTCTAAGCGAAATACCAGGATTACCTCCCATATATTAAAAACAACTTTTTTCATTATACAAGCGTATTGCTTTTAATAAATTTAATATTTGCATTGATAAGAATTGCCCATTCTGTCATTGTTTTAAAACCGCTGAAATGTGTTCACAAAGGCTTGCTAATCTCAAACAAAAACATCCCATAATTCCGTAATTTTAAAATTACCTCCCTTTTTTATTGAAATGAGAATGATTTTTGGTAGCCTATAAAAGCATGTTCCCATCATATTTGTTTAATTTTTATCACCGACTTTGTTTACAAATGACTTTGTAAGATTATAATTGGTCATATTTATGTCACTTTTTCATTGACCCGAACATACACGGCGTTGTATCTCGTCTATGGAAATGACAAGCATTTTATGAGCTAAATTTATTTTGCTCAGTATAATGAAATAATAGTTTAGACATATCCGTTTTATTTTTTGCATTTTTCTGAGCGCTTCGGACTCTATTTTATTATATTTTGGGTAACTTTTGTTTCTATTCCTAACAATGATCGTATTCAGTTCTATACATACATGCATCTGGTAAATATAATACAATATTTTCTTTTCTAAAGGTGCAATGTGGAGACATTATGATATCATATATTAAATGAAAGGATATGTATCAATAAAAGTCTAATATATAGCAAGTATGACACAATTGCTGATTGGATTTAAAATTGATGTTTGAATGCAATTAAGCCGGTCGTCTTTACAAAGACTAATGTCCGATATCAAAATACCTATAAATAGGTTTACACTAAGCGTATGTCGATGCTAAATAATAATCGCTTTCTCAACTTTCGGTATTGTTGCATGTAAGCATTTGGGCAAATGAAGACGTTTAAGGTTGCGATACACTAATTGCTTTCCCATAGGCCACAATGCAAGCTTTTTCGAAGATAAAACATAAAATTAAACATACAAATTCAAAAAGATTGTCTTATTTTCAAGGTAAGTCCAAGTCCAATGTGCTAAAGGTTGTAGGAACCTCAAACGTGAAACATGTCACAAATGTAAAAACGGTTACAAATGGGAAAAAAAAGTCACATATGTAAAAACATACGACAAATGTAACACGTTTGGTAGCATATGTAAAAAAAATAAAAGTGACAAAAGTGAAGAAAAAAAAGTTAACAAATGTAAAAAAAAAAAGAAAGTTACATATGTAAAAAAAAAAAGAACACAAATGTAAAAATGCATTATTAAATGTTCATTTTTTTTAGCTTAGTTGATCAAAGGTCACGACCATGACGTGGTGCGTCGTCCGTCCGTCCCTAAACTATTTTTGTAGCGACTACTCCTCCAAAACTACTAGATGTATTTTCATGAAACTTTACAGGAATATTGTCCATAACGTCTAGTTGAACTTAGCAAATTATCACGTTAATGTGAAATCCAAGATAACCGCCAAAGCTAATAATAGCTTTAAAAATCAAGTTTATAGCGACTAATTCTTGAAAACTGTAACTGATATTGATATGAGATTTTTCTAAAATGATCATCATGATATGATGTTGTTCGACGTTACACATGGCTGTCAGTGGCCATCTTTGTTTACATAGAGTTTGTATAGTAAAAATTTGTAGCCACTATACTCCTCTGAAACTATTTAACGGATGTTCATGAAGCTTCACAGAAATGTTGCTCTTGATGTCTAGTTGAACCCTAGCAAAATTTCAGGTCGGCCGGAAATTTAAGATGGCCGTCACGGCTAAAAATAGATGTTTTAAAAAATGTTTGTAGCGACTACTTCTTGAAAACTGTAAGTGATATTGATATGGGACTTTTTATAAAATGATCAGCATGACATGGTTGACAGTTAACATGGCTGCCAGTGGTCCTCTTTGTTTACATAGAGTTATATAGTAAAAACCTCTGAATCTACTTGACAGATTTTTATGAAACTTCACAGGAATGCTGATCTAGCTATCAATACCTATCAGTAGAGCTTCAAGGTCATTGACCTCTTGTTGTACTTGTATTCAAGGATAAGACTTAAAGACATATTTCGAGCCTATTTTTAGATCACCTCAGCTGTTCTTACCCTCAATATAGCAATGCTATAAAAAAAAAATAAAAATAAGAGTGGCCTCAATTTATATACCTGAGTTGATCAGCCATGAAGCGTGCTGGCTGTAAATATTCAAGCTTCCCATGCTTTTTCACTGACCAAGTAGCGTTGGGAAATATGTCTTTAAAGCGTTCGTACTAAACATGAAAATCACCAACAGTCCCTTTAATAATGAAATGCATTATTCTGTGGAACATTTGCTTTGCTTTTTGTTGATGTTTTAGTGTTGCATTTTTTGTCTTGCCTTTCCAAAAAAAAAGTAGAGACATATAAGTATGCGTTAATTTTACTATGGCAACAAATACGAAGGCATCGTTCAGTTTTTGCTAAGTACTGGCAATATGTTAACCTAGAGCCAAATTATTTAATCAGGTATTATTGCATAATTTCACTTATTCATACAACTTACACATGATGACTCAATCCACATAGCTACAAGAAATAAGTAAAGATCGCTGTCAAGGTCATCAAAACGGTGATCCTCATCACATGTTCTTTTTAGATCACCTGAGCTGAAGGCTCAAGGTGATCTATTGGAAAGTGATCTATTGGAATCACTCTTCGTGTTGTACGTTGTCTTGACCAAACTTCACATGGATGATCCTTAGATGAATGCTTTTTAAATACTTTCTAGAACAGGCGACACGTGCACCAAAAGGCACCCATCTAGTCTAAGTAGTTGTCAGAATGATCGTGTTTTTCATGTTGATCAAGACTGTGTAGGCATGACATGGAATTCGATGGAATTCTTATGAAAAAAAAATGTTTTGGAATAAATCTTTTTATATGGTAAAACTCTACTTTTGGTTTTCATTTCCCCCCAAATAGTAAAACTATTTCAGAATTGCAGAAAGAAACTGGGAGTTAAGAAAAGTAGGTTCCTGGTAGAAGTTATGATGACATGTACATTCAATTGATAAAACTGTTGAAAAAAATATTATCTATTTTAGAATCAATTTAACTTTTCAATGAGGAGCCCACGCTTTCACTATGCCTCAGTAGAAATGACTATTCTACTGTCTGAAAATACACTGATGGTAGTTGTCTCTCTTGTACTTTTTTATACGCGAATGGTATGGGGTCATCCATAAACAATTACTCATTCCAGGCGACACTTTTGAAACTATAACACCTAAACAGGTACATTGCGCTTGTAGAAAGAAAGAACCTCATTGTTTTGGATGGTTGAAGGACAAGTTCACCATGCCTTTATGGAAATATGAATTATGTAGCATGATTTCAAAAGCCACCATCAAGAAACGTCATGTATATTTCCCTAGGTGAGAGTAGGAACACTTGATTTGGGGTCTAGGCAGTCAAAGGTCAAGGTCACCATAACCTTGTATGGTAATATGCATTCCAAGCTATAACTGAAACCATAACACTCATGAAACTTCTTAGGTACATAGTCCTTGGTGAGAAGTGGAACTTATTGTGTTTGGGGTCAGTAGGTTAAAGATGAAAGTCGCTATGACCTCATGTGGCTATATTTATTCCACGTGATAACTTCAAAAACACGACACTAATCTTAAAACTTATAGATACATTGCCCTTGGTCAGAGGAGGATCTCTGTTGATTTTGAGTTCACTAGGTTAAAGGTCAAGGTCACAATAACCTCATAGGGGTATACATATACCAAGTGATAACTCCAGGAGTATAAAACCTCATGTAACTCATGTAACTTTATAGGCAAATTGCCTTTGGTAAGGGAAGGAACCCTTTTGCATTTGGGGATTGAAAGACAAATGTCAAGGTCACCATGACCTTATATGCACATAAGCATTCCACATGACAACTTCAAAAGTATACAATCTGGCCTTAAGGGTAGTAAAAGTGTGCATTGTCCGTAGTGAGAGGAGGAAGCCTATTGTTTTGGGGTTCAGTAGGTCACCAAGGACACTTGGAACTGACAATTGCCGAATCCTGACAAACATTCTCCAACCTGTAAATTGTAAGTATAAGACCATCTTGAAACTTACAGAAATAATACCCGTGTTAAAATATTAATTTTAGGGTCAGTAGGTCAAAAAGGTTAAGGTCACACTAACCCAATCAACCCAAAAACGTCTCTTGCGCTGTAATTTATTTACTTTTATACATTCAATCTTGAAACATACAAATACATGTAGTATCCATTTTTAAATAACTACCATATTGCGTTCATTGTAGTATGTCAAATGTCAAGGTCACTCTGACCTGATCATGAAAACAAATTTATCGGATGTCATTCTTGGAACTATTTGCCCTACAGTAGTAAAACTTTATAGAGCCCTTTAAATTATCAAAGGGCAGCTTCAACTGCTTTAAAATAATCTACGACCAGGGACGCCGCATTGGTTACAGAGGGTTCAACAACTGAGTATACACTGGAATCCTGACAGTCCCTCTTTTACCAAAGACTTCAAACAGAGTCCCAACACCACCCTAAGGATAGCCATTCCATTCAACAGCTTTCCAAATGTTCACATAGTAACAACGTACTGCTGCCAACTGGAATTTAATTATGTGCGCTTTTTTATAATTTATTCGGGGCGTCCGTTTCAGAGTGGTTGGTTAGAGTCTACTTGCTGTAGGTTCGATCCCTCAGGAGCCTAGGAATCTCTATGGAAGGCAGCTATCCAGCTGGCTTGCGGAACGTCGGTGGTTCTACCCAGATGCCCGCCCGTTCATGAAAAATTGCGGTGGTGGTGATGATGGGTGGGGGATGGGGGTGGGGCTGGGGCGCAACATAGCTATAGGTGTAGAATTGATAAACAAAAATAACACAGAAATATGTAAAAAAAAAAAATCGGGTTTGGGGTGGAATGGGGTGTGGGGTAACTTGAAGATCGGATGGAAAAAGGAGGAAAAAGTGGGGATGTGGGGGTGGGAGGGGGCACATAAGAAATATATATTTGTAAGAATTGACTAAAACAACACAGAAATATGTCCTAATGTAGTGCATACTTATGTCCATTGAATATAAAACTGAATCACATGGTTTTTAATCTTATGTGTATTTTTGCCTATCCAGATGACATCCAGTCACTTTAATATATTAAAATAGCATGTATATAGGTAGAGCCTCATTTAATAATTTAATCCAAATTGAATAGGCGATGTCCCCTGTAAGTGTGATAATAAG
>JAWPHD010013677.1:0-66522 GCA_037043455.1 Cyrtodaria siliqua | reverse complement strand
GTGCTTGGGACATGGGGCAAATAGCAGCAAATCAATGAAACATACCTGATGATAGTGACATTGCTACCTATTCTTCGGTACATGTTTGTGCTTGTGATTATACAACTAGCACTAGCCTGTGCTTGGACAAGGGGCAAATAACAACAATCAATGGAACATATGGATGATGGTGACATTGCTACCTATTTATTGGTACATGTTTGTGCTTGTGATTATACAACTAGCACTAGCCTGTGCTTGGGACATGGGGCAAATAACAACAAATCAATGAAACATATGGATGATAGTGACATTGCTACCTATTTCTTCGTACATGTTTTGTGCTTGTGATTATACAACTAGCACTAGCCTGTGCTTGGGACCAGGGTCAAATAGCAGCAAATCAATGAAACATATTAAAGAAAGTGATATTGGTGCAATATATATCTTAATTTGTTTTCTCTTTTTTAAAATTATCATTATTTCAGAAAAAGCAACAAGCATCAATTAATTAATTAACTGCACAAACATATTTCCCTCAATAATTAAAAGTGAGGCTTTTTCAGTTTTGACGATTGTTTAAAAGATCAAAGAAATATCAAATCACTCATTTGTAACTAATTACTGTCTACCCAAGCCTTCAATATTCAATGACCAGTGAGGTCAAGCCCTCAGACAACATTGATTAACTCATATGTCAGGTCAAAGATGAATCACACCATCCAGGGCTTGGATTGACAGCTGGGTTGTCTATTCCATGTTGTGAAAATGGGAATATCAACTGGGTTCTCTAAACACTTCACATCAAATGAGAGAAAGCAACTAAACAACAAGTAAGTGCACTTCAAAACCAATGGAACATACATATTATAGTGACATTGCTGACCTATTTCTTGGTACATGTTTTGTGCTTGTGATTATAAAACTAGCACTAGTCTGTGCTTGGGACCAGGGGCAAATAACAACAAATCAATGGAACAGACATGATAGTAACATTGCTAACTATTTCTTGGTACATGTTTGTGCTTGTGATTATACAACTAGCACTAGCTGTGCTTGGGACCAGGGGCAAATAACAACAAATCATGGAACATATGGATGATGGTGGACATTGCTACCTAATTCTTGGTACATGTTTGTGCTTGTGATTATACAACTAGCACTAGTATGTGCTTGGGACCAGGGGCAAATAACAACAAATCAATGGAACAGACATATAGTGACATTGCTACCTATTTCTTGGTACATGTGTTGTGCTTGTGATTACACAAATAGCACTAGCCTGTGCTTGGGACAAGGGGCAAATAACAACAAATCAATGGAACATATGGATGATGGTGACATTGCTACCTATTTCTTGGTACATGTTTGTGCTTGTGATAACACAACTAGCACTAGCCTGTGCTTGGACAAGGGGCAAATAACAACAAATCAATGGAACATATGGATGATGGTGACATTGCTACCTATTTCTTCGTACATGTTTTGTGCTTGTGATTATACAACTAGCACTAGCCTGTGCTTGGGACCAGGGGCAAATAGCAGCAAATCAATGAAACATATTAAAGAAAGTGATATTGTGCAATATATATCTTAATTTGTTTTCTCTTTTTAAAATTATCATTATTTCAGAAAAAAATCAACAAGCATCAATTAATTAATTAACTGCACAAACATATTCCCTCAATAATTAAAAGTGAGGCTTTTTCAGTTTGACAATTGTTTTAAAGATGAAAGAAATATCAAATCACTCATTTGTAACTAAGTACTGTCTACCCAAGCCTTCAATATTCAATGACCAGTGAGGTCAAGCCCTCAGACAACACTGATTAACTCATTATGTCAGGTCAAAGGTGAATCACACCATCCAGGGCTTGGATTGACAGCTGGGGTGTCTTTATCCATGTGGTGAAAATGGGAATATAAACTGGGTTCTCTAAACACTTCACATGAGAGAAAGCAACTAAACAACAAGTTAAGTGCACTTCAAAACCAATGGAACATACATATTATAGTGACATTGCTACCTATTTCTTGGTACATGTTTTGTGCTTGTGATTATAAAACTAGCACTAGCCTGTGCTTGGGACCAGGGGCAAATAACAACAAATCAATGGAACAGACATGATAGTAACATTGCTAACTATTTCTTGGTACATGTTTGTGCTTGTGATTATACAACTAGCACTAGCCTGTGCTTGGGACCAGGGGCAAATAACAACAAATCAATTGAACATATGGATGATGGTGACATTGCTACCTAATTCTTGGTACATGGTTTGTGATTACACAACTAGCACTAGCCTGTGCCTTGGGACAAGGGGCAAATAACAACAAATCAATGGAACATATGGATGATGGTGACATTGCTACCTATTTCTTGGTACATGTTTGTGCTTGTGATTATACAACTAGCACTAGTCTGTGCTTGGGACCAGGGGCAAATAGCAGCAAATCATTGGAAAATACCGATGATAGTGACATTGCTACCTATTTCTTGGTACATGTTTGTGCTTGTGATTATACAACTAGCACTAGCCTGTGCTTGGGACATGGGGCAAATAACAACAAATCAATGGAAAATACTGATGATAGTGACATTGCTACCTATTTCTTGGTACATGTTTGTGCTTGTGATTATACAACTAGCACTAGCCTGTGCTTGGAACAAGGGGCAAATAACAACAAATCAATGGAACATATGGATGATGGTGACATTGCTACCTATTTATTGGTACATGTTTGTGCTTGTGATTATACAACTAGCACTAGCCTGTGCTTGGGACATGGGGCAAATAACAACAAATCAATGGAACATATGGATGATAGTGACATTGCTACCTATTTCTTCGTACATGTTTTGTGCTTGTGATTATACAACTAGCACTAGCCTGTGCTTGGGACCAGGGTCAAATAGCAGCAAATCAATGGAACAGACATATAGTGACATTGCTACCTATTTCTTGGTACATGTTTGTGCTTGTGATTACACAACTAGCACTAGCCTGTGCTTGGACAAGGGGCAAATAACAACAAATCAATGGAAAATACCGATGATAGTGACATTGCTACCTATTTCTTGGTACATGTTTGTGCTTGTGATTATATAACTAGCACTAATATGTGCTTGGGACCAGGGGTAAATAGCAGCAAATCAATGGAACATACCGATGATAGTGACATTGCTACCTATTTCTAGGTACATGTTTTGTGCTTGTGATTATAAAACTAGCACTAGCCTGTGCTTGGGACCAGGGGCAAATAACAACAAATCAATGGAACAGACATGATAGTAACATTGCTAACTATTTCTTGGTACATGTTTGTGCTTGTGATTATACAACTAGCACTAGCCTGTGCTTGGGACCAGGGGCAAATAACAACAAATCAATTGAACATATGGATGATGGTGACATTGCTACCTAATTCTTGGTACATGTTTGTGATTACACAACTAGCACTAGCCTGTGCTTGGGACAAGGGGCAAATAACAACAAATCAATGGAACATATGGATGATGGTGACATTGCTACCTATTTTTTGGTACATGTTTGTGCTTGTGATTATACAACTAGCACTAGTCTGTGCTTGGGACCAGGGGCAAATAGCAGCAAATCATTGGAAAATACCGATGATAGTGACATTGCTACCTATTTCTTGGTACATGTTTGTGCTTGTGATTATACAACTAGCACTAGCCTGTGCTTGGACATGGGGCAAATAACAACAAATCAATGGAAAATACTGATGATAGTGACATTGCTACCTAGTTTCTTGGTACATGTTTGTGCTTGTGATTATACAACTAGCACTAGCCTGTGCTTGGGACAAGGGGCAAATAACAACAAATCAATGGAACATATGGATGATGGTGACATTGCTACCTATTTATTGGTACATGTTTGTGCTTGTGATTATACAACTAGCACTAGCCTGTGCTTGGGACATGGGGCAAATAACAACAAATCAATGGAACATATGGATGATAGTGACATTGCTACCTATTTCTTCGTACATGTTTTGTGCTTGTGATTATACAACTAGCACTAGCCTGTGCTTGGGACCAGGGTCAAATAGCAGCAAATCAATGAAACATATTAAAGAAAGTGATATTGGTGCAATATATATCTTAATTTGTTTTCTCTTTTTTAAAATTATCATTATTTCAGAAAAAAGCAACAAGCATCAATTAATTAATTAACTGCACAAACATATTTCCCTCAATAATTAAAAGTGAGGCTTTTTCAGTTTTGACGATTGTTTAAAAGATCAAAGAAATATCAAATCACTCATTTGTAACTAATTACTGTCTACCCAAGCCTTCAATATTCAATGACCAGTGAGGTCAAGCCCTCAGACAACATTGATTAACTCATATGTCAGGTCAAAGATGAATCACACCATCCAGGGCTTGGATTGACAGCTGGGTTGTCTATTCCATGTGGTGAAAATGGGAATATAAACTGGGTTCTCTAAACACTTCACATCAAATGAGAGAAAGCAACTACACAACAAGTAAGTGCACTTCAAAACCAATGGAACTTACATATTATAGTGACATTGCTACCTATTTCTTCGTACATGTTTTGTGCTTGTGATTATACAACTAGCACTAACCTGTGCTTGGGACCAGGGGCAAATAAAAACAAATCAATGGAACAGACATATTATAGTGACATTGCTACATATTTCTTGGTACATGTTTTGTGCTTGTGATTACACAACTAGCACTAGCCTGTGCTTGGGACCAGGGGCAAATAACAACAAATCATTAGAAAATACCGATGATGGTGACATTGCTACCTATTTCTTGGTACATGTTTGTGCTTGTGATTAATACAACTAGCACTAGTCTGTGCTTGGTACCAGAGGCAAATAGCAGCAAATCATTGGAAAATACATTTTATAGTGACATTGCTGCCTATTTCTTGGTACATGTTTGTGCTTGTGATTATACAACTAGCACTAGCCTGTGCTTGGGACCAGGGGCAAATAACAACAAATCAATGGAACAGACATGATAGTAACATTGCTATTGATTTCTTGGTACATGTTTGTGCTTGTGATTATACAACTAGCACTAGCCTGTGCTTGGGACCAGGGGCAAATAACAACAAATCAATGGAACAGACATATTATAGTGACATTGCTGCCTATTTCTTGGTACATGTTTTGTGCTTGTAATTACACAACTAGCACTAGCCTGTGCTTGGGACAAGGGGCAAATACCATCAAATCAATGGAACATATGGATGATGGTGACATTGCTACCTATTACTTGGTACATGTTTGTGCTTGTGATTATACAACTAGCACTAGTCTGTGCTTGGGACCAGGGGCAAATAGCAGCAAATCATTGGAAAATACAGATGATAGTGACATTGCTACCTATTTCTTGGTACATGTTTGTGCTTGTGATTATATAACTAGCACTAGTCTGTGCTTGGGACCAGGGGCAAATAGCAGCAAATCATTGGAAAATACCGATGATAGTGACATTGCTACCTATTTCTTGGTACATGTTTGTGCTTGTGATTATATAACTAGCACTAGCCTGTGCTTGGGACAAGGGGCAAATACCATCAAATCAATGGAACATATGGATGATGGTGACATTGCTACCTATTACTTGGTACATGTTTGTGCTTGTGATTATACAACTAGCACTAGTCTGTGCTTGGGACCAGGGGCAAATAGCAGCAAATCATTGGAAAATACCGATGATAGTGACATTGCTACCTATTTCTTGGTACATGTTTGTGCTTGTGATTATATAACTAGCACTAATATGTGCTTGGGACCAGGGGTAAATAGCAGCAAATCAATCAAACATATTAAAGAAAGTGATATTGACGGATACAGAGGATGATAGTGACATTGCTACCTATTTCTTGGTACATGTTTTGTGCTTGTAATTATACAACTAGCACTAGCCTGTGCTTGGGACCAGGGGCAAATAGCAGCAAATCAATGAAACATATTAAAGAAAGTGATATTGGTGCAATATATATATGAATGAAGTTATTATATTGTACCATCTTAATTTGTTTTCTCTTTTTTAAAATTATCATTATTTCAGAAAAAATCAACAAGCATCAATTAATTAATTAACTGCACAAACATATTTCCCTCAATAATTAAAAGTGAGGCTTTTTCAGTTTTGACAATTGTTTAAAAGATCAAAGAAATATCAAATCACTCATTTGTAACTAATTACTGTCTACCCAAGCCTTCAATATTCAATGACCAGTGAGGTCAAGCCCTCAGACAACATTGATTAACTCATATGTCAGGTCAAAGATGAATCACACCATCCAGGGCTTGGATTGACAGCTGGGTTGTCTATTCCATGTGGTGAAAATGGGAATATCAACTGGGTTCTCTAAACACTTCACATCAAATGAGAGAAAGCAACTAAACAACAAGTAAGTGCACTTCAAAACCAATGGAACATACATATTATAGTGACATTGCTACCTATTTCTTGGTACATGTTGTGTGCTTGTGATTATACAACTAGCACTAGCCTGTGCTTGGGACCAGGGGCAAATAACAACAAATCAATGGAACAGACATGATAGTAACATTGCTAACTATTTCTTGGTACATGTTTTTAGCTTGTGATTATACAACTAGCACTAGCCTGTGCTTGGGACCAGGGGCAAATAGCAGCAAATCATTGGAAAATACCGATGATAGTGACATTGCTACCTATTTCTTGGTACATGTTTGTGCTTGTGATTATATAACTAGCACTAATATGTGCTTGGGACCAGGGGTAAATAGCAGCAAATCAATGGAACATACCGATGATAGTGACATTGCTACCTATTTCTAGGTACATGTTTTGTGCTTGTGATTATACAACTAGCACTAGCCTGTGCTTGGGACCAGGGGCAAATAACAACAAATCAATGGAACAGACATATTATAGTGACATTGCTACCTATTTCTTGGTACATGTTTTGTGCTTGTGATTACACAACTAGCACTAGCCTGTGCTTGGGACAAGGGGCAAATAACAACAAATCAATGGAACATATGGATGATGGTGACATTGTCACCTATTTCTTGGTACATGTTTGTGCTTGTGATTATACAACTAGCACTAGCCTGTGCTTGGGACCAGGGGCAAATAACAACAAATCAATGGAACAGACATTATAGTGACATTGCTACCTATTTCTTGGTACATGTTTTGTGCTTGTGATTATACAACTAGCACTAGTCTGTGCTTGGGACCAGGGGCAAATAGCAGCAAATCATTGGAAAATACCGATGATAGTGATATTGTTACCTATTTCTTGATACATGTTTGTGCTTGTGATTATATAACTAGCACTAATATGTGCTTGGGACCAGGGGTAAATAGCAGCAAATCAATGGAACATACCGATGAAAGTGACATTGCTACCTATTTCTAAATACATTTTTTGTGCTTGTGATTATACAATTACCACTAGTCTGTGCTTGGGACCAGGGGCAAATAGCAGCAAATCAATGAAACATATTAAAGAAAGTGATATTGACGGATACAGACGGATGCTAGTGACATTGCTACCTATTTCTTGGTACATGTTTTGTGCTTGTGATTATACAACTAGCACTAAACTGTGCTCAAGACCAGGGGCAAATAGCAGCAAATCAATGAAACATATTAAAGAAAGTGATATTGGTGCAATATATATATGAATGAAGTCATTATATTGTACCATCTTAATTTGTTTTCTCTTTTTCAAAATTATCATTATTTCAGAAAAAATCAACAAGCATCAATTAATTAACTGCACAAACATATTTCCCTCAATAATTAAAAGTGAGGCTTTTTCAGTGTTGACAATTGTTTAAAGATCAAAGAAATATCAAATCACTCATTTGTAACTAATTACTGTCTACCCAAGCCTTCAATATTCAATGACCAGTGAGGTCAAGCCCTCAGACAACACTGATTAACTCATATGTCAGGTCAAAGGTGAATCACACCATCCAGGGCTTGGATTGACAGCTGGGTTGTCTATTCCATGTGTTGAAAATGGGAATACAAAATGGGTTCTCTAAACACTTCACATCAAATGAGAGAAAGCAACTAAACAACAAGTATCTGCACTTCAAAACCAATGGAACATACATATTATAGTGACATTGCTACCTATTTCTTGGTACATTGTTTTGTGCTTGTGATTATACAACTAGCACTAGCCTCTGCTTGGGACCAGGGGCAAATAACAACAAATCAATGGAACAGACATGATAGTAACATTGCTACCTATTTCTTGGTACATGTTTGTGCTTGAGATTATAAAACTAGCCCTAGCCTGTGCTTGGGACCAGGTGCAAATAACACCAAATCAATGATACATACATATTATAGTGACAATGCTACCTATTTCTTGGTACATGTTTGTGCTTGTGATTATACAACTAGCACTAGCCTGTGCTTGGGACCAGGGGCAAATAGCAGCAAATCAATGAATAGTGATATTTCTACCAATTTCTTTGTACATGTTTTGTGCTTGTGATTATACAACTAGCACTAGCCTGTGCTTGGGACAAGGGGAAAATAGCAGCAAATCAATGAAACATCTTAAAGAAAGTGATATTGACGGATACAGACGGATGATGGTGACATTACTACCTAATTCTTGGTACATGTTTTTGCTTGTGATTATACAACTAGCACTAGTCTGTGCTTGGGACCATGGGCAAATAGCAGCAAATCATTGAAAAATACCTATGATAGTGACATTGCTACCTATTTCTTGGTACATGTTTTGTGCTTGTGATTATACAACTAGCACTAGCCTGTGCTTGGGACCAGGGGCAAATAGCAGCAAATCAATGAAACATACATATTATAGTGATATTTCTACCAATTTCTTTGTACATGTTTTGTGCTTGTGATTATACAACTAGCACTAGCCTGTGCTTGGGACAAGGGGAAAATAGCAGCAAATCAATGAAACATCTTAAAGAAAGTGATATTGACGGATACAGACGGATGATGGTGACATTACTACCTAATTCTTGGTACATGTTTGTGCTTGTGATTATACAACTAGCACTAGTCTGTGCTTGGGACCATGGGCAAATAGCAGCAAATCATTGAAAAATACCTATGATAGTGACATTGCTACCTATTTCTTGGTACATGTTTTGTGCTTGTGATTATACAACTAGCACTAGCCTGTGCTTGGGACCAGGGGCAAACAATAACAAATCAATGGAACATACATATTATAGTGACACTGCTACCTATTTCTTGGTACATGTTTGTGCTTGTTATTATACAACTAGCACTAGCCTGTGCTTGGGACCAGGGGCAAATAGCAGCAAATCAATGAAACATACATATTATAGTGATATTTCTACCAATTTCTTAGTACATGTTTTGTGCTTGTGATTATACAACTAGCACTAGCCTGTGCTTGGGACAAGGGGAAAATAGCAGCAAATCAATGAAACATCTTAAAGAAAGTGATATTGACGGATACAGACGGATGATGGTGACATTACTACCTATTTCTTGGTACATGTTTTGTGCTTGTGATTATACAACTAGCACTAGCCTGTGCTTGGGACCAGGGGCAAACAATAACAAATCAATGGAACATACATATTATAGTGACATTGCTACCTATTTCTTGGTACATGTTTTGTGCTTGTGATTATACAACTAGCACTAGCTGTGTTAGGGACCAGGGGCAAATAGGAACAAATTAATGGAAAATACCGATGTTAGTGACATTGCTACCTATTTCTTGTTACATGTATGTGCTTGTGATTATACAACTAGCACTAGCCTGTGCTTGTGACCAGAGGCAAATAACAACAAATCAATGGAACATATGGATGATCGTGACATTGCTAACTATTTCTTGGTACATGTTTGTGCTTGTGATTATACAACTAGCACTAGCCTGTGCTTGGGACCAGGGGCAAATAACAACAAATCAATGTAACGTACATATTATAGTGACACTGCTACCGATTTCTTGGTACATGTTTTGTGCTTGTGATTATACAACTAGCACTAGCCAGTGCTTAGGATCAGCTGCAAATAGCAGCAGATCAATGGAACATACGGATGATAGTGACATTGCTACCTTTTTCTTGGTACATGTTGTGCTTGTCATTATACAACTAGCACTAGCCTGTGCTTGGGACCAGGGGCAAATAACAACAAATCAATGGAACATACATATTATAGTGACATTGCTACCTATTTCTTGGTACATGTTTTGTGCTTGTGATTACACAACTAGCACTAGCCTGTGCTTGGGACCAGGGGCAAATAACAACAAATCAATGGAACATATGGATGATGGTGACATTGCTACTATTTCTTGGTACATGTTTTCTGCTTGTGATTATACAACTAACACTAGTTTGTGCTTGGGACCAGGGCAAATAACAGCAAATCAATACAACATACATATTATAGTGACATTGCTACCTATTTCTTGGTACATATTTTCTGCTTGTGATTATACAACTAGCACTAGTCTGTGCTTGGGACCAGGGGCAAATAGCAGCAAATCATTGGAAAATACCTATGATAGTGACATTGCTACCTATTTCTTGATACATGTTTGTGCTTGTGGTTATACAACTAGCACTAGTCTGTGCTTGGACCAGGGGCAAATAACAACAAATCAATGGAACATACTGATGATCGTGACATTGCTAACTATTTCTTGGTACATGTTTGTGCTTGTGATTATACAACTAGCACTAGCTGTGTTGGGACCAGAGGCAAATAACAACAAATTAATGGAACATACCGATGTTAGTGACATTGCTACCTATTTCTTGGTACATGTCTGTGCTTGTGATTATACAACTAGCACTAGCCTGTGCTTGGGACCAGAGGCAAATAACAACAAATCAATGGAACATATGGATGATGGTGACATTACTAACTATGACTTGGTACATGTTTGTGCTTGTGATTATACAACTAGCACTAGCCTGTGCTTGGGACCAGGGGCAAATAACAACAAATCAATGTAACATACATATTATAGTGATATTGCTACCTATTTCTTGGTAAATGTTTTGTGCTTGTGATTATACAACTAGCACTCGCCTATGCTTGTGACAGGGGCAAATAGCAGCAAATCAATGAAACATATTAAAGAAAGTGTTTCAGTTGTGTCAATTGTTTAAAAATCAAAGAAATATCATTGCTACGTATTTCTTGGTACATGTTTGTTCTTGTGATTATACAACTAGCACTAGCCTGTGCTTGGGACCAGGGGCAAATAACAACAAATCAATGGAACAAATGGATGATGGTGACATTGCTACCTATTTCTTGGACCAGGAGCAAATAACAACAAATCAATGGAACATACATATTATAGTGACATTGCTGCCTTCTTGGTACATGTTTTGTGCTTGTGATTATACAACTAGCACTAGTCTCTGCTTAGGACCAGGGCAATAACAGCAAATCAATGGAACATACGGATGATAGTGACATTGCTACCTATTTCTTGGTACATGTTTGTGCTTGTCATTATACAACTAGCACTAGCCTGTGCTTGGGACCAGGGGCAAATAACAACAAATCAATGGAACATACGGATGATGGTGACATTGCTACCTATTTCTTGATACATGTTTTGTGCTTGGGACCAGGGGCTAATAACAGCAAATCAATGAAACAAACATATTATAGTGACATTGCTACCTATTTCTTGGTACATGTTTTGTACTTGTGATTACAGGATAGTAGCGAGGATTGTGCGCATACAAAATCGATTCAAGCTAACCAGTAGGCCTTATTGCCTACTGACCGTTCCAAGTCGGTAACCCTGTCTTCACCACCCTTTCTGTTGTTTTTTGTCTCTTTCATTGTAGTTTTAAGTCCTTGTTTGCAGTACAGTGCGGACCTACGATGCCATTGCGTTCGGACGCTGTGGTTTCTATAGGACCCTATATATCATTATACTAGCACAAGCCTGTGCTTGGGACCAGGGGCAAATAGCAGCAAATCAATGGAACATACCGATGATAACGACATTGCTACCTATTTCGTGGTACATGTTTGTGCTTGTAATTATACAACTAGCACTAGCCTGTGCTTGGGACCAGGGCAAATAGCAGCAAATTAATGGAACATACCGAGATAGGGACATTGCTACCTATTTCTTGGTACATGTTTATGCTTGTGATCATACAACTAGCACTAGCCTGTGCTTGGGACCAGGGGCAAATAGCAACAAATCAATGGAACATACAGATGATGGTGACATTGCTACATATTAGGCTGTGGGCTGCTACCTAAATGTTGACATATTGGTACCACTCAAGCTGGCAAATTCTAATATGCATTTTTGGAAAGGTCAATGTCTTACGCTTCTTTTAAGCCAGGATAGTATTTTTAGTTTGGTAGCTTAAGTGTGTAAACTATTGTTTTATAAGGGAGGTAATTTTTAGGAAAATGTTCTAAATTGATGTAAAAATGGATGTATTCCATGGATTAAATTCACTATTTTTTTTTGTGTGTATTTAATTGCATTCAAAATGGTTACGTAAGTCATGTAAACATATAACAGTTCAATAGTTCAACCCTTAAAAACGTATAAAAGCATATGGAAGCAAACATTTAACCATTTTAATCCTGAAACACACATTATATCGAAAGAAGGTAAAGATAACCAAACAAATTAGAATATATTTATCCTTTTTAAGCAAATTACATGTGAATATAGTTCTTTTTAGATTCTAAATAAACGTATGACCTCTCTGTAATAAAGGTGTTGCTATAAAGGGAGATAATAAAGTACACTTTTAAAGGTTTTAATTAGATTGAGTTAACATTAAACAAGAGGGCCTATGGACGCTCTACTGGCTAATATGGCTCTTATAACACCAATGAAGCGAGCAACTATCGTCTTAAAGAGGCAAAATATAGCATTTTTAACTAAATCAAGAGCCATAACTCTGCCAATACTGGTCTGATCAAATGAAAAATGAAGGCCCTATCGCTTTAACAAGGCAAAATATAGCATATTTAACGAAATCAAGGGCCATAACTTCGGTGTTACAGGGCCGATTTGGCTGGTTTTCGAACTTTTCCGAGCTTTTATTGACATTAACAATCTGGTTAAGATTTTGTAAAGATTGGATGAAAAATGAAGGCCCTATCGTCTTAACGAGGCAAAATATAGCATTTTTAAGTAAATCAAGGGTCATAAATCTGCTGTTACTGGCCCGATCTGTCTGGTTTCGGCCACAACTCCGCTGTTACTAGTCCGATATGGCTGGTTTTCCAACTTGTCCCAGCTTTCATTGATATTAACAATGTGGTAAAGTTTAGTAAAGATAGGATGAAAAATGAAGGCCCTATCGTCTTAACGAGGCAAAATATAGCAATGTAGCATTTTTAACTAATTCAAGGACCACAACTCCGCTGTTATTGGTCCGATCTGGCTGGTTTTAAAACTTGTCCGAGCTTTCATTGATATTAACAATGTGGTAAAGGTTGGTAAAGATAGGATGAAAAATGGAGGCACTATCGTCTTAACGAGGCAAAAATATAGCATTTTTATCTAAATCAAGGGCCATAACTCCACTGTTACTGGTCCGATCTTGTCCGAGCTATCATTGACATTAGCAATCTGGTAAAGATCAGATAAAAAATGAACGCCCTATCGTCTTAACGAGACAAAATATTGCATTTTTAACTAAATCAAGGGCATAACTCCGCTGTTAATGGTCCGATTCGGCTGGTTTTCGAACTTGTCAGAGCTTTCGTTGACATTAACAATCTGGTAAAGTTTGGTTTAGTTTAGTTTAAACATATTTATTTTACATCGATCGGAAACAAGTTATTGCAACTTAAGATTAATCACTCTCGATGGCTTCCTGGGTAGAACCAGTACTAAGCAATGTGGATTAATTATCTTGCTCAAGGATAAATAACGTGGCCTCGGCAAGGATCGAACCCACGACCTCTCGCTCTGGAGTTCGGCGCTCTACCACTGGAACACGTACTACACTAATGGGTAAATATTGGTAAAGATCAGATGAAAAATAAGGGCCTATCGTCTTAACGAGACAAAAGTTAACGACGGACTGACGACGGACAACTCCGCATCCCATAAGCCTTTGGCCAGTAGAGCTAAAAATGATTCACAGAAATGTTACAATTCAAAGTTCCATTTTATTTGTCTTTGTGTCACCTTCGTAACACGGCAGACAGGTAGGGATCGCTTTGTCCGTAGTCTGTCTTCATTCGTCGTCTTCATCTGTCTGTCCGTAACGCTTTAACCTGCAACCTGAACTTGGTCAAAACTTAAAAAGTATTTAACCTATGTTCATGAAACTTCATCTCACCCCAAGGAAAGTAGTTACACAAGTCTTTCATTTTGGCAAAGTTATGCCCCTTTCCATTAAACCTATAACTGCAACCTGACCTAGCTCATAACGTTAAATAAGCACATGACAGCCTACAAAAGTGTTGTGGAAAAACCTTCTAGTTATTTATTTAACATATGCAAAAGTCTATGTGATTATCAGCCCTCGATTCCATCATTGAATTATATACTGAAAGGAAAAGTATAATCAAACAATTGCCTATACTATATTATTTTATGCACCTAATTCCACGTAATATTCCAGATATATCTGAACGTGTTTTGTACAAAAAGGGGCTACAACTAATGACAGAGAGAACAACTCTGTCAGGTTGTAGACCTTTTAATCAAAGTATACTTTGTTACACGAAATTCATAAATGTTGAAAAGTCAAGCCATTCAGTATTGCGTTTAATGTAAAGAGATTGCACCGTTTAAAGCCTAAACTGCTTGAGCCAAATGCGCATTCTGTCGATAATGAAACTTTAAAGGGGTAACCACTGGTGTGTTCGGTGCTGTTTAAACATTCTTTCCGAAAGGACAGGCCTAATGCTGCCCTGTACCATTCGATTAGCAGTAGCATATTAAACATACAATATATAGTGGAAATATCCATTATGCGTTTCTTTTTCTTTTCAGTATATACTATTGTTAAATTCACCTTCACACTGAAAATATATATAGAATAATTGTAAAAGTATACCACTGTTAAAAAAAGATTTTTTTTTATTTATATCCCATGTGCTATTTGGTTTGGATCATTAGCACGTCTATATTCGACCATTTTTGTTCGAATATAGACGTGCTAATGATCTATTGGTTTTGTTTGGCAATGTTTCTATGCAAAATGACTATAGTTCTGTTTAAAACATCCACAAATATAGTTGCTGGTTATAAAACTTGTATAGAGTCATCATACTATAACATTGAGATTATTTCGAAACCACATGTCATTGAAAGAATATCTTTGCCTTTTTACAATGGTGCATTTTGAAATTTGATGATATGATAACATGGCTTATTTTATTTAGAAATGATGTCTCCTCTGCTATCGCTGGATATATGGAACAATTTATTTGACATATACACATGCACACACACACAAAACTTTGAATAAAATTACGCATACTTTTCGGAAATAAAGGGCACAATGTCAGCCATAAAAGTATTCTTTCTGATATTATGTTCACGTAAATAATATTGAATTACTGTCATGTACTTTATGGTTGACATTGCTCATGCCTAATGTATGCATTTGGTTGAAAATTTCACTTGACCAAACCCCATCCAGTTTGGAGGTTGTTTTTATTTAAAGATTAGTAGTCCTTAAATATACAGCAGCTAATGGGTGTTACATGTGATGCAAGTTAACACAGGGTAGATACAACTTTTAGGCAATGTTGCAAAGAGGTTTGGAAGACTAGCACAGCAGTTAAAAGACTAGCACAGCAGTTAAAAGACTAGCACAGCAGTCTTCGCTTCAGTTCTTGGGAGTAGGAAATCGTTCTTAAACGAAAACAACTGATTTACAAAGTAGTTTGAGTATATGACTGCTGAAAGAAAGGTATAATCTAGATACCGCTAAGATAACCGGACAGAGCATCCTGAAAGACATGTTTTGAAAGATGGTAGTTACATATTATTTTAAACAGAAGGTTCACACTGTCTATAGTAAAAACTGATGGTGAGATTTACCAATCCAATCCACAACGCAGTAGGCTGGGCATACAACAAGCCGTTGTAATGAGACCCTGGAATAATTATCAAATGTATATCACTTAATAATAATCCAGTGTATCATTACAACGGCTTGTTGTATGTCCATCCTATAGCATTGTGGATTCAACTGGTCAGCTCTTGATGAGCAATGTTCCCCATGCATATGCAGCAGCAGCAGTACAAGGCTTGTTATAACAGATGACCCATCTGCTCCTTAATAATTTCGCAATGTTATCGAAGTATCTTGCGAAACTTACTTTACACTGTACTTGCATAAAGCATAGACTTCCCTGTATTGTAACATGGTGTGAATGCATGGTAGTTGTAGCATTTATACCAGATTCAGAATGTTAACATGCGTCAACATTAGGGGGATGAAAACGTAGTATTCTGTTAAATATGTTAATATCATGATTGTCTCTTACAATAGCTTGAGACGTATATTATTTTCCAGGCTGAGTTTTCTTTAAAACTACGTTTACTTCTGAATTGCATTTTTCTCAACCCAAAACCGCATATATTTTTTGCAATAGTTTAATAAAAGAAATATTACACTGGCATTTACGTATGCAATTCATGAGTTTGAGTTTAATTATCAAAATCGTTTAAAAATGTCTTCAATTATTTATTACAAATACATGCTATTCATGCAATCCTGTTTTTTAAGCTATTTTTTTTTGTGTTAACCCATATGTTGTTTCCATATACACGAACATAATAAGAAAAGGTTAAAGAGAATGTAGCGACAGCCAAACAGGCTCTGTTATTGAGAGTTCTGAAGAACATAGAAACAGGTGAAAGAATTATCAAAATCGGATGATAAACAAAAAAGATGTGACCATTTAAAGGTTGTTCTAAAACAAATATGGGGGCCGCCATTTTTACCATATATGGAATATTGATAAATATCATTTAAAACGAAGAAAATCACTGCAAATGAATGCATTTTTTTACTGGTCATATAAAGCATTATTACCATTAAGTATTACATATTTTTCATATAGCTGATGTCATTTTTTCCCTATAAAGCAGTAAATTTTCATATTTATAAATATTCCATATAATTATGGTCATTTAGAACCGTGATGTCATAGCTGTCAAAATGGTCGCTTCCATATCCGTTTCAACAGAAACTTCAAATGATCATATCTTCCTTGTTTATCATCCGATTTTGATAATTCTTTCACCCTTATTCAAGTTTTTCAGAATTCCCAATAATAAAGATGGTTTGGCTGTGTTGCTACATTCCCTTTAAAAACCTTCAGATCCCTTTCATTTCAAAAGGAATTCTTTTTTAATAAATTTTCAAATTTTCGTAAATTTTATTTGCAGTTTTCAAGTAACTTCGGAACTTTTTGTCTTTATTTACATTTTTGAAAAATACTTTGTTTTCATATAAATAAACATCCAAAATCTTTTATTTCATGCTTTATTTTTGTAGATTTTCTCTAAAAATGTCAAGATGTATAAACTGTGTTTATTCCAAACATTTTTCCCCATGTACATTAATATGATAGAATGTTTAAAGAACATTCAACTCCCTTATATTGCAACAAAATAATTGTATTTTAAATAGTCCAGTTTTCGGCGGATTTGGTTTAAATTTCGAAATTCTGCGCCAAAAGAAATGGCATTTTCGAATCTCTGATCCTTTAGGACGGTCTCTTCTGTAGCTCATGACACCTTAACATTTAAAAAATACTATAACTACTTCTGTTTTGCTATATTTTAATCATAACTTAAAATTTCATAACTATTCCACAAATCAGCAACTTTAATTCATTTTGTGTTGATTTCCCCCAAAATGTCAAGATTTATATATTTTATTCGTTCTAAATATTTGTTTTCACTAACATGTATGTAACAGATAACTTTAAGGACTTTCAATCTCCTTATATTGTAATGAGAATTATATTTTTAAAAGCAATCCTGTTTTTAGTGATTTTGGTTCAAATTTGCAACTTCTGGCCCAAAATATTCCCGTTTTTTTCAAATCTCTGATCCTTTAGAATTTTACCTATATCTCAGGACATCTTTAGATGAATGAAAACACTTTACAAATTTCTATTTTGTTTAACTGGAAGTGTCAATATTTTTTTAAATAATTATTCCAAAAATCAGCGATTTGTATGCTTTTTTTGCAGATTTCCTACCAAAATGGAAAGCTGTATACATTGTGTTCATTTCAAACATTATTTTTATATATAAATATAACAGACAACTTTCAGACAGAGCTCGCTAATATTGCAATGATAATAATATTTAAACAAGAGGCCCAAGAGGGCTTGTGGACGCTCTACTTGCTAACATGGCTCGTATAACATCAATGAAGCGAGTGACTGCAATTTACGTTTTTTTGAAAGATTTGGGCAAAATACAGCATTTTTTACTAAATCAATAACTAAATAATCTGGTAAAGTTTGGTAAAGATCAGATGGAAAATGAAGGCCCTACCGTATTAACGAGGCAAAATATAGCATTTTTAACTAAATCAAGAGCCATAACTTCTCCGGTCCGATCTGGCTAGTTTTCAACTTGGCCAATAGAGCTAAAAATAATAATAATAATGATCATAATTTAAAAAAAAAATTTTTTAAAAAGATTCTTTAAAAATAATTTAAAAATATATATATTTTAATAAAAAATTCTTTAAAAAAAATAATATATAATAATATAAATTAAAGTCGTAAAATCTGGTAAAGTCTGGCAAAGATCAGATGCAAAATGAAGGCATTTTTAACGAAATCAAGGGTCGTAACTCCACTGTTACTGGTCCGATCTGGCTGGTTTTCGAACTTGTCCGAGCTTTTACTGACATTAACAATCTGATAAAGTTTCGTAAAGATCGGATGAAAAACGAAGGCCCTATCGTCTTAACGAAACAAAATATAGCATTTTTAACTAAATCAAGGGCCATAACTCCGCTGTTACTGGTCCGATATGGCTGGTTTTTTAACTTGTCCGAGCTTTCATTGCCATTAACAAACTGATCCAGTTTGGTAAAGATCGGATGAACAATGAAGCCCCTGTCGTCTTAACGAGGCAAAATATAGCATTTTTAACTAAATCAAGAGCCATAACTCCGCTGTTACTGGTCCGATCTAGTTGGTTTTCGAACTTATCCGAGATTTTATTGACACAAACTATCTGGTAAAGTTTGGTAAAAAGTGGTAGCATTTAAAATTTGCCAGCTGAGTTGGTACCGAAAAGTTGAGTAGCCCATGGTCTATTGCTTGGTACTTGTTTGTGCTTGTGATTATACCACTAGCACTAACCTGTGCTAGGAACCAGGGGCAAATAACAACAAATCAATGGAACATACTGATGATAGTGTCATTGCTACCTATTTATTGGTACATGTTTGTACTTGTGATTATACAACTAGCATTAGCCTGTGCTTTGGACCAGTGGCAAATGACAGTCAATCAAAGAAACTTATGGATGATAGTTACATTGCTACCTATTTCTTAGTACATGTTTACTTGTGATTATACAACTAGCACTAGCCTGTGCTTGGGACCCAAGATTATACAACTAGCACTAGCCTGTGAGAACAGGGGTAAAGAGCAGAAAATCAAGGACACATATGATAATAGTGACACCGATACCTATTTTTGGTATGTTTTGTCCTTGTGATTATATAACTAGCACTTACATGTGCTTGGAATCAGGTGTAAATAGCAGCAAATTGACACATATCTACTTTATTTATCGTCCGATTTCTTAACAGGCTATCAAAACTATACACACCGGAATTAAAAAGGTTGTACATACTGCACCATCAGAAAAAAAGTATGACAGTATTTTGCATCCCCTCCCAACGTAGCCCTAAATACACATGCCAGTATACACTGCCCCATATAACACATGAATCATGGTATATATGAACTTACCTCTCCTTCATTGACCACTGTCTCTAAGCCAGGCTGTACAATGTTGTCATATGCACCTCGCTGGAATTTCTCGGGTATTATCTGTACCAGTAACTGCAGCTCACTCTGCAATCATACATTCAATGTGTACATTACTCACATTATTCACTCTGCAATCATACATTCAATGTGTACATTACTCACATTATTCACTCTGCAATCATACATTCAGTGTGTACATTACTGACATTATTCACTCTGCAATCATACATTCAGTGTGTACATTCCTAACATTATTCACTCTGCAATCATACATTCAGTGTGAAAATTACTGACATTATTCACTCTGCAATCATACATTCAGTGTGTACAATACTGACATTATTCACTCTGCAATCATACTTTCAGTGTGTACATTACTGACATTATTCACTCTGCAATCATACATTCAGTGTGTACATTACTCACATTATTCCAATGCACCAATATTGTGTCAGAGTGAGTATGAGATGTTACAATTGATTCCACAGAATTGCAACAATTAAATGGAAAGAATAGTTTTGTGCTTGTTCATGCTGGTTTAACAATCATGAGGTCAGTGCAATTATTGTCCACTGTCGACAATAGAGTTTATCCGAAAAAGTAAAAAGCATTTTCTTGAAATTTACAAAATGCACTTGGATTTACAGATTGTGCATTGTTCATTCTGCATGCATTCTTTGTTCTTACTTTCTTCTTTCATTTGTTCCACTTTCTGTATTTATGTCTGTAACTAGCATGTCAGTATACTGATAATCACCTGCATTAGTTTGAGGAGGGCGGTAAGTTCTGTGATATACACATCAATATCTACGTCACACATGTCTTCCTTGAATGCCTCTTGTAAAGACCCCTGACGCTTGTGACCTGACGATATATGACATTAATATTGTACCATATATCTATAACTATCTATGTATTTACATATTCATTCACTATTAATCTGAAACCATCAACAATTATCTGATTCAAATTCTCATCGACCCCTGTAGGTTATATCAACAAATTGTATTTTAGAGCCAATTTTCAATTAAAGGCACAATATGCTTTAATATTAAAGTATAAAATGAAACAGACGACAAAGTTTGTTTGAAAACCCTGTTTTCATGTTTCAATATGCTGGTGTTATACAACAGCTGGAATGGGAGTGCCTCATCATCTAATACAACATTCAACACCATTTTCTCATGCAACTGCCTGTCTAACAGTGATTTAGAGTTTTGTCAATCCTTTTTGTGTTTGTGACATCATATACCTTTATTATTACTATTGCCATTCTTGTTCGTCTTTTTGCGTGTTTTGGGGTTTACTAAACGCTGCATTTCCTGTTCGACTTTTGTACTTGCTATAATACAAATTCTCTCCCCTTAAATACAATAAGCTTGAAATAGGTCCTACAAATACTAACAACATAAGTTTTGTCAAATACTGTCAAATCTACATAGTACACACCAGGGTCAAATGGTGACTTCAGGAGAGCTGTTGATGCTTTTTTGGTGTATTGTCTGGAAAAAAAGAAGTTTTACAACAAATTCATAAACTGATCTACCAAAAATTCATAAAATTGATACATCTTCCAATTTATATAAAGCAATTATTACTTACACATTATTAAAACAAAAAAGGTTTGATAGATAACAGAATTCATCACAAAAAATAAATAATTACTATATTCAGTTTTCGTAAATTCAGTTTTCGTAACTGTAATATAACAAACATATTAATAAAACTAAGTGCATTTTAACATTATGCTGTATTTGTCTCTCGAAAAATATATTTATATCAGAAATATAGTGGAATATGTTCTTAAACCAACAATAATATGGACCGAGATACTAAACGGTACTTACGCAAACTTCTTTATACTTTTTCTTCCTGGAGTTTCTCTGTTTTTGCTAAACTTTACAGTCTGTAAAAGACAAGGAAAGGTCAGGTTAACACACGCCATACACTTAATATATAACTAATTGGTTGTAACCAATCATCAGTTACTTAGGCATTCGATTACGATGATCGATTATGAATGTATATAATCGATCATCGGTAAAATGTCAAAATGCACTTTAATGTTAATGTTAAAAAATGTGATTATATCCAGGACACAACACTTGTGAAAATGAGCATATACACAAATAAACTCTAGTAAGGTTTGAATCCCGCTGGGAGCTCGGCTTGTGAGGGAGTGTAGATTCTTACGGATGGTGGGATGTGTACAGTACTCGTTCTACCCAGGAAGATTGGGTGGTCTGTCTCCACCACAAAAAAACCATTGACCATCATATATAACCTTACATGTGTTAAAAATTATGTAAACACCATACAAACACTAGATGGATGTTCCGCAGAACATGTGTGTCGCATGTCAGCACTTTGTCAGTATAACAAAGTTTTTTAGACCCAGATAAATGACCTTGACAAACTGGTCTGAGTAAGTTTTCGTGAAGAGAAAAATTAGTATTTAACCCATATAATGACCTTCAATGTGACCTTGACCTTTATATTTTAGTATGGCCATGTCGATGTTGTCAGGACAAGTACATATTGAAAGTTTGATGAAAAAATATGAAGCAATGAGAAAGTTATAGTCAACGTTAAGTTTTCGTGAAGAAAAAACACACGAATATTTAACCCATATAATGACCTTCAGTGTGACCTTGACCTTTACATTTTAGTATAGTCATGTCAACATTGTCATGATGAGTATATATTGAAATTTTGATGAAGAAATATCAAGAGATGAAATTATAACCAAGGTTAAGTTTTCATGAAGAAAATGAGTATTTAACCCATTCAGTTTGACCTTGACCTTTATATTTTAGTATGGTCATGTTGATGCTGTCATGATGAGTATATATTGAAAGTTTGATGAAGAAATATCAAGAAAGTTATAACCAACGTTAGGTTTTCGTGAAGAAAAAAATAGTATTTAATCCATATAATGACCTTCAGTGTGACCCTGACCTTTAAATTTTAGTATGGTCATGTTGATGTTGTCATGATGAGTATATATTAAAAGTTTGATGAAGAAATATCAAGAAATGAGAAAGTTATAGCCAACGTTAAGTTTTCGTGACGGACTGACGGACGGACTGACGGACGGACGACAAAGTGATCCCTATGTATTGCATCTTTCTTCGAAAAGGCAACACAAAAAGCACAAATAAACTCATGTTTATCAATAAGAAATATTTTACTGATAAAGTACAATGGTAATGTTCTAAGTTCAAGGCCTACAACACATATTAATATGCACATGTTATACTTCATAAAAGCAACTTACTATGCTTCGATCACTTTATTTGTTGTCATTTGTGCATATGAATATGCATAAGTTTTATCTCTATAATTTCAGCATTTTGATTAAAAACAACATTTTAACCTAAAAACAACATTTAAAATCCGGTAAGAAATGTTATGACTATCGCATACGAAAAGTAGTTCCTCTAAGAACAGTTCTTGCCTGTGTAAACTTTTTGAAAATAAGGTCACATGTTAGGTTTCATCCAATGAAATAAGCTTATATACAGACTGAAAAAACAATCCTCAGTTTTACATTGATTGTAATGAAAGCTCTCTGAACTTATTTTCATCGCTCTTTGATGTCTTCCTGGGTAGAACCAGTACTAAGCAAATGCAGATAAAGTGTCTTCTTCAGGGACACATCACATAAGGTCATAGTGGGGATCAAACTCATGACTTTCGATCCTGGGTTACTTTGCAAAGTTTGCACCACTAGACCACAGCGATCTACCATGCGTATAACAGAGGCCTTAAAGAGAAACTCAGCTGGATCACATGACCAATTAAGTAGGACAAAGAGATCAGTGGCCTCCCTGAGATAAATTTAACTGAATGATTCATCAACACATAGTTTAGGCTTTTTCTAAAAGAATCCTTTTTTTTTTAAATGTTCTAATTCACAATGAAAAGGTCTGCTATTCAGGTATGCATTTTGAATGGAATTGGCCTTAAAATGGATAAGCTAACCCCACATACCAGTGTTTCTCTATATTTTGGGAACAGTCAATACCGTCAGATTTGTGAATTACAGCGCGATTTTTCATAAAATTGGGAAACAAAACAATCAAACATTCATTTCATAATTGTATCTTTCATACTGTTTACAGTAAAACTTGATCAACAGCGGCATTTAAAGGCATTTCATACTCAATACTTGTCAAACTTTTGATAATTTTCTGTGTTTTTCTTTTTCTTCTTTCAGTTGGGAATTTTTGTCTCAAAACTGGAGAAAAAGATATGTTTGGGCATTGGGAATATCGGCCATAAAAACAACCAAAAAAAAACACTGCATACAATAGCAGATATAAATTTGCAAAATGAATTCATTGTAAATAATAAGCAATTTTTAGGCTCATTCATTACCTAAAGGCCTTTTAAAATAGAAAATATAATTATCAGTCGGACCCCTACACCACGACGAAAAGACTGATGTACTGTCATGAAAAGTTTAAACCATGTAATATTTAAAGATCAGAACATTTGCCGGATGTAAGGGTGTATTTGCCGTGTCCCGTGTGAAAACTGACCAGAGCAGGCGAGTGTGGGGCTGTCAGCGTCATACTTGAACCACTGGAAGACTTCAGGTGCTCCTTCAACCTGCAATATACAGACATACACTTGTAGGTGATCATTTGAACCTAATAACACATACACCTGCAATATACATAAATACACTTGTAGGTGATCATGTGTACCTAATAACACATACACCTGCAATATACAGAAATACATTTATGTCACAAAGGGATGTTTTGGGGAAATGACTAATTGTAAACCCTGATCAGCCTGCGAGTGCAGACTGATCTGGGTTTACAAAGGACTCAAAGGCCATTATTGTCGCCTTTAGCAGGCTAAGAGTTAAAGCCACCACAGAGAGAGAGAGGAAGGATTAGATTTCTATGGTTCCTATGGTTCTTTAACATTCTCAGAGAACAGACTTCCCAGTTTAAGTCCAAATTCGACGCACAAAACTATAGGGAACGTGTCCATGAACAAACCAACAAAACTCAGGGGCGTCGGTGAGGCTTGAACTTCCCCCAGATTAAAAGTCCACCATGAAGGCCATGCCAGCCCAATTGAGTGACATGTCCACTTCTGTTATATCAGTATTACTCCCCACTCCCTCAACAACACATAGAGAAGATAAGATATACTATTTACATTTGTTTAATTCCAGTTTATAGATGTCCCATTACTTACTTTATTCTGGATAAACTCAATCCACAATTACGTATTTTCAACATTATTAAGTTAAAGCTGCCATCCTGCCAAAAACAGGCAAATTTTACAACAGATGTACACCATTTCTAAGCCTACTTATATAAATTACATATGTTGTGAATCTGAACTCTATAACTATAATATTAACTGGCCAGGCAAAAGTTATTGCTGCCGATGCGTCGAATTATAGGTTACCGTTTATATTTGGATTTTTATGGAACTTAATGCAAGCGACGATAACCAGCTTACAAACTGACTCGATATGCCACGTACGCCATACAGACCCCGTGTAACTTATTGCCTGATACTAATGTTGATGATGTAACAAGAACGTAACAGTGTGGTACAGTGACCTTGCGCTTACCCATCTGTTAAAAAACTTGTGATAAAAATGATGGCAAAACAATTGTTGTGGAGCTGTAACACGGAATTCTCCAAATGAACAAGTATCAAATAATATGAGATTTAAAGGACATTTAAAGGACAAAATAAAATAAACATTCTACCAATTTTTTTTAATTGTGTTTTGTTTGAAATGATTAAGTTTGTTTTAATTATTATATTTCAGGCCTCATCAAACCTGCTTTTAACTCGATATCCTTTTATCATAATTAAGAAAACAAACATTAAATCAGTCAAGTGGCGATATTCATCAGCCCCCAATCCTGCATCCACTCGTCAAACAATACAAAGGTGTTACGCCGATACGATTACATCATTACACATAACATGCACGTGGTGGGCGGAGTTACCAGTGTCACTTGTCTTATCATCAAACAAACGTACAATTTCTCATGTAGAGTAGCAAGAGGGATATTTTATGCGACTTATTTTTCAGTTTTTGCATTGAACATAGGGATTTCATTGGCTTAGAAAGTATGTCAACCTGCAAGTTCATTTTAAGTAGATTCAATTATGGGTATTTTAAGTATATGTGAATAAATCTAGGCTTTTAATCAGCACATATGCATTATTTTATGACCTCAACACCTGGACATAGTTTGGAAGAACCGTTTTGTAGCGAAATTTGGCAGTTTAGTTTCTTTAATTACTCATCATTTGTTTGCATGTGGTACTGTGGGCATGTAAACAATATCATGTCATCTAAGTTGTACAGCAGTACTGCAAAAAAATGTATACATGTCATATTAAGCATACTAGAGCTACTGTGGAACATATTATACAAACAATAAAGAATGTCTTACCCGGTGAGTGATTTAATGAGCATGCTAGATCTCATGGTTATATAATCTTTAAGGAACTCAGTCGCGTTGCCATTGGTGATGAGCCAACGACTAATGTCACTTAGATCTTCCACAACCTTCTCAGGCAGGTGTTCCATGTGTACCTCAGGCTCCCCCTGCATCTCTGTAATGTATACACAAAAATAATACAAAATGACCACAGCACCCAAACACAATGGCACCGTAGGTTTGCACTGTACCACAAACTAAACAAGCCAATCATCTATTTAATGAACATGACAACACAACAAGTGGTGAAGACATAGGGTTACAGACTTGGAACAGACAATAGGCCGCAGTATAGCCTAGTGTTAGTTTAAATCGATTTTATGTGTACACATACCATTTTCACAAGTCTAGTGACAGGTAACATAACATACAAAGTTGTTATTCATAATTCACATATAAATAATACAGGGTGGTAAAGTAGATAGTCTCTAGTAATTACAGTAGTAGAAAATAAAGGCAGAGATAAAACATTCTGAAATTTTCTATATTTTTAAGTCTGAGCTTAGGGCTATTCCATTAAATATATATACGGGATCCCAGGAGGGCAATTTAATAAATACCTACGGGGGAACCCTATTTTCCGAAAGTTGGTTCTTTAAACTCAATTTTGTATCTATGGGCCGGTGGGTGTTCAATTTCAAAAGTGCCATCCTGGTGTCCCATGTATCTTTCAATGAAATAGCCCTTAACTTAAAAGCTAAAACATTTTAAAATAAAAGGAATATGATTACTGTAACTGTATACCTTCATCCCCTACCAGCAGGTCCAATATGAGGACAGGTGGCACTGGCCTCCCGTGCCTTACCAACAGTGTGTGGAACTCCACCTGTAGACAGTCCTTTCCTTGCTCAAACAATGCAGCCTACAAATATGTAAAAATAAATAAATAACAGGAAAAAACTTGCACTAAACAATGCAACTAGAAGTATGTAAACATAAACAAAATTGTTGTAGCTTACCGCATCTCTAAGTTCTATTGTGTGAAAATGTAGCTCACCACATCTCGAAGTTTTATTGTGTATAAATGTAGCTCACAACATCTCTAAGTTAAATCATGTATAAATGTATCTCACCTTATCTTTCTATTGTTTCTACATGAAGCTTACAACATCGCTATTAAAGTTATATTGTGTATAAATGTAGCTCACCACATCTCTAAGTTATAGTGTGTGTAAATATAGCTCACCACACCTCTAAGTTATATTGTGTATAAATGTAGCTCATCACATCTCTGAGATCTACTGTGTATAAATGTAACATACCACATCTCTAAAAGTTTATACACTGTGTATACAAATAGCTCACCACATCTCTAAGTTATATTGTGAATAAATGTAGCTCATCACATCTCTGAGTTCTATTGTGTGTAAATGTAACATACCACATCTCTAAGTTATATTGTGTATAAATGTAGCTCACCACACTTCTAAGTCTAGTGTGTATAAATGTAGCTTAAAGGGACACTGTCCGTAAGTAAGCAGATATTGAGCAAAACCAAATAACCGTCTGACTTTTATTCAGTGAAATGTATACATAAAAACATGAGCATAGACCCTAAGAAGTCTGTAGTAATACATTCGCGAGTTTGAAAAAAAAGCTTTATTATTTGTAAATAAAGTGGGACCCACAATATTTACCTTTTCTGCAATCATGTGACTTCCATTAGCACATTAGGTTTTCACCATAGTATGTATTGCGTAATATGTATAGCCCACTAAGCTCAGTCGAGAGTGATGTTGACAACTTCACGCTCATTATTATTACCGCGAGTGTATTTTTAGTTTGGGCTGCGAGTTCAAACGTCCGAAGTGTTTTTTCTCTTTTTTTTTGTACCGCGATTGAATTCCGTCAAACAATCTTGCTTTTAATTAGTAAATATTCAATAATGTTTAGTGTGTAATGTTTGCGGACATAATTAATGTGTGTTTTATAAGCTAAAAGGTACGGACATTGTCCCTTTAAGATAGCTCACCACATCTCTAAGTTCTATTGTGTTCTGATTATGTTTCTTGAAGTATTTGAGGGCCTCCAGTATCTTGTCCATCTGTTGTAGGTAACGATCCAGACCATGGAGTTCTGGACTGAAATAAATAAGTTTCCTTATGATCACTCATTTAGTGGGCAATGTGGGGAGGGAGTAAGGGGTGAGCATATGGCAGCTAGAAAATGAATTGAGATGGACGGGGAAGGAAAAGTAGGAGGGAACCAGTATGAAGGCCAGGGAACAGGTGGCAGCAATACAATGTCGGTACCAGTGGGAAAAGTAGGAGTGTGGAGGAAGACAGGGATGAATAGCAGAAAACAATACCTTCTGTTTGTTATCGATAAGGTAGTTCTTCCATTGCATCACATTTAATAACAACATAGGATCATGTACAGGTATGTCATTCTTTAATATCCATGTACATTAGGTGTTATGTGTGCATACATTTTAAGAAGAGATCTGTCTGTTACTAGTATATAAAATATACAAACCCATCCTTGACCATCATTTCAGCATCCTGAGATATATGATAGTAGCCTAGAACATGGTCCAGCGTGGTCATGGTTTTATCTATGTCTGAACAAAGGTTAAGGTCAGTTTTTCTCCCAATCCAACTCTCGTACCAGCGTTTATCTTGAAACTGGCCAGTGGTTTGTACCATCCCAGATGATCACACTTATCTGGTATATTACTTTCCAGGTAAGAAGTGATGTATACATGTACAATGGTCAAAATAATTATGAGTGTTGTATACCTACATGTACATACTCATAGAGGTGCCTGCATACTATGTTTTTTACTTATTGCAAATTATACTTCAGGGTCTTCCACAAGCCATTTAAGAGCATATTCCCCTATCCCTTAATTTTAAAATCTAATTCTCTCTATTCCTTAATTACCCCCCTATCCTTTGATCTCTCTGCCCTATCCCTTAGAAACACCAATAAATCTCCAAAATGCATTATACCCGTCTATTAATAGCTCATTGTAGGCTATACTTCTTAAAAATTCTTTCATTTGAAAATACTTCAAATTGCATCTAAATAAATGATCCATAAAAATATTGGTCACCCAAAGGGTACCTCCCTCGCACAACCAACCCCATGACATTCAAATTTAAATTTCCCCTATCCCTTAAATAATTTCTATGGAAGACCCTGTACTTCATTTCAAAAATACATTTAAGTGGGCTTTTGTTTGATTATACACCTATCAATGTTTCTTAAGGGAAGAGGCTGTCAAACCTAGGTGAATTAGACAATTTTCAAATTGAATTGCTTATTCCCACAGGACTGACTCACATCTTGTGTCGAATTCCCCAGGGTGAGAGTAGCTTTAGTAATCCAAATTTTAAACGATGATTATAACACGATATCAAAGATCGAAACATGTAAGGATACTTTCTTGTCTCCTTCTGAGGTTCTCTGTTTCATTGTACACTGGAACAATTGTCTGTTCAAGTTTGCGGAGACGATTTTCAAAACTGGACAGAATCCCCAACATGTTTTCTGTATTTGCATTGCTTTTCTTCAGTGTATCTTTCAGAATTGAAAGGTTATTTACCTCCTAAAAATAAAAGTAAAGTTAAATGATGAAATGAAAAATTAAACAACTTCCAACAATTAACTGTATACCATTAATAACATTTGCATTTATATATTAATTCTTAAGACAGTTTTTCGCATAGCCTAAGAAACTCCGAGGCCTGACAGAATCATATGCCATGATGCCATCAACGTTTATTTCTAACAAACATTACTATGCATTTTAGGTTGCCTAGACGTCGAATATAAATCAAGTCTTTTATTTTATTACTTTCCATATGTTTTCATACCTGATATGATTGAATAGAATGAAAAAATGGACGCTCCAGCATCAGTTTGCAAACTTCACATAGCCATCCTCTAAGCTTCGCAAAGCCAAAAAATATTTTGACCCCCTCTGTTTACATGCAGGGCCGTCTTTCTGTATTGGAGGAATGGGGCCGGGGCCGTGAGAGGGGGGAATTTTGCGTCGATTTTAAAGGAAAGGGGATTTTTTTTGCTACAAAATCAGCATCAATTATATATCCGTTGTTGTTATTATTTAAGTGGCACCAAGAATGTATCATTCCAAATTACAAAAAGTATGCTGTTTTCCTGTATAGGAGTTTTTAACATAAATTTTCTGATTTTCTTTTCTTTTTTTTTTTTAAGGGGAATTTTTCAAAGGAAAAGGGGGAAAATATATACTTTTAGGGAAGGGGAATGGGGCCTAATTTTGGCCCAAAAACGGTCAAACGATGGCCCTGACATGTAATTTTACTGACAGCCGAAAACAAAATGGCGACAGTGGAACATTCCATTTTCCTAGGGTAGGGCGACTTTTAAAATCGGTTAACCAACAGTGGTATAAATAATAAAATATAAACACAGTATATTAATACTACTTTAATACCTACCTTTTATTTGCTAGATATAATGTTTTTCATTCCAAAATAAAAGATAAGTATGATCGATTGCTGGAGGTGCTGAACATTTAACAACATCACACTGCATAACCTACATTTTATTTGGTACATCCAGGGCTTTCCCCAGCCATTTATGGCGTGGCGGTGCCGCAATGCCTTCAACTCAGAAAGTGACTTACCGCCACGCCTTAATGTAGCCGCGATGCTTTAAATCCCTTGCCGCGATCCCTTAATCCTATCAATATACAATTTTCCCTTACTGAACAGCTGATTACCTGGTTGTGTGTAAACTGCCTGAAGCTATGACGCGTGTTGATGCAGTAAAGGCGGTCACGTGGTACTCAATACACAGGGCTTGTGTTATGCCTGGCATTTTATATGCTAAGTGTTAAGTAAACAAAAGATGATTAGGGGAGTGAGTGCCGCTAATTAAATTTGGTTTATTGCCCAAATTGGTCATGATTAAAGGAGAGCAGTATCGTTGATTGGTATTTGTAACGCATGGGGCTAAATGACGGGTTTATGGATAATTTGATTGAACGTACGTTTATCGTGTATTAGTAGGATGAATTTACGAACACTAATCAATGTTTTAATCGTAAGTATAATGAATGAGGTTGATATTTTGTAATTATTTAATAATAACTCAATCAAGTAATTAAGTCAGCATATTTAACTGATTTTTTATCTTGATAGTTACGCTAATTAATCGATATTTTCGGGAACTTTAAAGAGAAATCGTCAGTTTGCTTATTGAAGTTCAGTGAAGATTTTGTAATGATATAATTTTTTCTTTATTAAATAATTAAGGTTGCCACCAATTGCATTTGGTATTAGAATAGCATTTTTTATTAAAAGATTTTGAAATAAAAATATAATAAAATATGTTTTTTTATTATTTCATCCATTCTTTCTGATACCAGATATACGCCAAATCTCTTCTTTTCAACTGCCATTAAAAAAAAAATTGACGCGGGAAGGGGGTACCACCCCCTTTCCCACACCCATCCCCCTTTGTACGCAAAAAATGCCACCACTCCTTAAAAAAATCCTGGGGAAAGCCCTGACATCCGAACCCTACAGACATGCGCAGATGACAATTTCTAAAAATAATGCCGTCACGTTTTAATTTTAACATGATATAAAACAAGGGGGCGCAAAATTCTTTTTAGGCTTTGTGAAGCATAACGGATGGCTATGGGAAGATTGTAAACAGATCCAGGAGCGTCAATTGTCATTCTATCTGACCATATCAGGTATGAAAACATATAGCAAGTAATAAAAAGAAATCTCGATTCATATTTGACGTCCAGGCACCTTGAAATGCACAGTAGTTCATTTTTTCTTTCCACTAATACTGTACACAATCAATTCTGCTTATCATGGCAGCCGCATGTCCGAGGAAGGGTTTTTGTACTAGTGAATAACCCAGAAGTTCAGCGAGATCTTTAACATGCATACTGACAGCTTTACGACGCAATGCTCTTCATGCACACAGGATTGATGATGACTGATCCACTCTGAAAGATGGCTTATTTTCACAGTACCTTGCCGAAATAAGGGAGTGCGTTTGAAAAATCTGGGACATGTCGACCCAGGGGACCTCTGAATCAAGAGGCAAACATGCTAACAACTCTGCCACCACAGCTCCAGTGATTTAGTTTTTAATCGACAAACACCTTGCTTGCTCCCTGATTCTGATCTGAAAACTTCTTCCTGTTTAAGGTCTTACTTGACCGCTGCATCCTCTTTCAGGTATGAGGCTTCCTGGACAGACAGACATACAAATAGTCCTAGAGTACCATAAGAAAGAAACTGATGACTGATCAATGCACTTATTAAATTATATGCCAACCACTTTGAACCACTGCCACTGCACCGTATCAGAGCAATGTCAAATACAAAACAAACACCTTTTCCAGCTTTGAATTGATTTCAGACTTCCACACGGCAATGTCTTCCATGTTGGAAATATCAGCCATACTTCGAGAATAGATATTATAACTAAACAAAATTAATTATCATTTCATGCCCAACATTTTGGAGAACTTCCTATGTCGTAAAGTAAATATATAGTCGTGATTTGTTTATGTTTTAAAATATATTTTAACGGAACATTTTGGCCGGAAAGTTTTTATATAGACCCTAATTTCATTTATCAATACTTTTAATTTCTATTGGAGATGTACACTTAAAGAGCCTGCACAAGTGCTCAAGGAAAAGAGGTTGTCGTAAATTAGGTAACTCCAAAAGATAGACTACTTTACGGCCGCCATTATTTTGTTGCACGTTTGATATATATTTTTATAAATAAAAGTCAAATAACACGTAGATCAAAACATGTAACATTCAAAAAAATATAGTGCAACGATCGTTTCAACTTTGTTCTTTTTTTAATATAACGCTGACATTTGTAACTTTTTAAATAAGGTAGATTAAAATCACCAAAATGGGTCGTCGGTCGATCAACACCACAAAAAGTGGGAAGTACATGAACCCAACGGACCAAGCAAGTATGTATAAGCCTTCCAACCAAGAAGTTCGTCTTGTGTGTTTTCTTTAAATATGAACATTTATAGTGCACCCCTACCTGTTAGTGCAAAATACATGTCTACGAATGGCAAGATGATTTTTATGGGATGCCGAGTTGTCCAGCATCCGTCGTCGTTAACTGTTGTCTCGTTAAGATGTTATGGCTTTGATTTTTCATCCGATCTTTACCAGATTGTTAATATCAATGAAAGCTCGGACAGTTCGAAAAAAACAGCCAGATCGGACCAGTAACTGTAACAGCAGAGTTATGGCCCTTGATTAAAATAGCGTTAAGCCGATAAGACCTTACATTTTCATCAGATCTTTACCAAACTCTACCAGATTGTTGATATCATTGAAAGCTCAGATGGATTCGAAAACCAGCCAGATTGAACCATTTTCATTGCAGTTATGACCCTTGATGTTCTAAAATATGCTATATTTTGGCCTCGTTAACACTATAGCCTATAGGGCCCACTGTTTTCATCGGATCTTTTCCAAACTCTACAAGATCGTTTATGACAATGAAAGCTTGGATAATTTAAAAACCATGCCAGATCAGACCAGTGACACCAGAGTTATGGCCCTTGATTTAGTTAAAATTGCAGTATTTTGCCTCATTAAAGACAATAGGCTGACTCCGCGAAAACAGTTAGTCTTTCGGTCATGACAGGCAAATTTTTGAATTGTCCAGCAGAAAATTCCGAGTGTCCGGTCATTTTTAAAACTAAAATCCAATCAGAAATCATGTTTTTTATCGCTTGTAAAAATTTTGAAGCCATATTTGTTTATTAATAGAAATTATTGATTGATTAAAATTGATCATCGATTTATAAGCGTGCATTTCATTGGTAGATTGTTCTTAGTTCGGCATTTTGGAATTCTAAAATGCAACTCCTGTAACGTTGTTCTTAGTTCGGCCAGTCTAGTCGCGGTAATAATTTACATTACATTAATGATATGTAAAGGTTTCTTTACTCTTTTATGACAAAATTGTTTTAAAAAATTGTAGAAAAACTCATAAGCGGAATGCAGCATGCATATAAAAGAAATAAAGCGTACCCTTTACTAGTTAATGAAATGAACACAGACGCAGGATTAGACATTCTTACTTGGCTAAAGGAAATTTTAGGTTGAAGGATATAAAGTCCTAATACTAGCCTTGAATAGATTGAGGTAATTATGTCTCCCCCACACAAAGTGGATCAGGAGACATATTGTTTTTGTGCTAGTATCTGTTGTCTATCACAAATTTTGTCTGGACAAGTTATCCTGAACCCCTGGTCGGATTTCATTGAAACTTTGCAGGAATGATCAGCACCATGCCAGTTGCACATATTATCGGAGTTGTGGTCCTTTAAAGGTTTTAATACACAAACTTTATCCGGGCTAGTTCTCTTGAACCACTGGCCGGATTGCAACAAAATTTAGTAGGGATGAAGTGTACCAAGCCTGGTTGTGCGTAACATCGTCTTGTTCCAGTCAAATGATTTTGTTGGATTTATTGTCTTTTCTCCAGTGGGGGGAGACAACTGTTTTTAGTATAGTTCTTGTTGTTTTGATGAAAGAAATCATTGGATTGCCTTCCTCTCACATAATAACACTTTTGACCATATCCTGTTGAGGAAGAAATTCAACTGTCAACTAATGTCTGAGTCAGGGGCAAGTCCAACTTAAGGGCGAGTTACCCTATGTCAAAAAACACATCAAAACTCTAATTAAACACTCTTACATAATTAATAAATGATTTTAGGAAAGGATTACCTTATAATTCCTAATAAATGCCCCTCCACTAATAAACGCCCTCCCTCCACCATTTTTTCAGAATTATTTTTTTTCAACTAACCAAAAGATGCAAGTTAATCTGTTTCATTTACAATGGAACACACAAAATTACTAGAAAACTTAAAACCCAATGTTTTAATTGATTGATTGATTGACATGCAGACTTTGGTTTTCTTGGTAAAGGAAATTATTCCATAATGTCTGATTTAAAAATTAAATGATCTATTTTTGGTCTCAGATAATCATTCTCCCTTTTTCAAAAATGTTACGCTTCCGTGTGCGTTTATTAGGGACTATACAGAAATTCTGAGCGCAGAAATTGTTAATACCTATTTTAGCTACAAATGGACTGAATCATTATTCAAACTCATTAAAAGTAAGTTTGAAGGTTCAAAATGAGTTAAGAGCTTCATAAAGGAGGCATTTTTAGCTTGGCATTTTGCAGAAAATGCAAGCTATTCTGCTCGCCCAGGCGTCGACATTAGTTAACCTTTTTCGGTACATTAATATCTGAGAAAATGCCTGGCAGAACTCAATAAAACTTCACGTATGTATTCAGCATAAAATAGATAACATGCTACACCAGGGTCCGACAAATCCTCTGCCCGGAGCCCGCGGGCTACCAAAAGTCGAGACCCGGACTACCATTTTTTTCTATCTCGCGTCCGGCGGGCTACTGCATATTTTCTTTTGAAGTAGCCTGGCAAAAAAAAGGATTTTAGCCCTAATCCATATCATAAAATCTTGTGTTCCCAGCTAATTAGTCAGATAAAATTACACCGCCACGCGTCGATAATAACACCAATTAACAAGGTGTTTAGACACCACGGGTGAACGGACCAGATCGATTGACGCATGCATAACTCATTAATATTCATTAGTTGTTTTATTACTAGGGTACACTCTTTGATTGGATAATAACGATGCTGCGTCAATAATTTATTCACTCGGACATGACTGGAAAACATTTGATTGGATGGCCAAGGGGCATTATGGGAGAAGACTGCGTCTCCTTTTTCCATGAGTTTGCAAATTGCATGCAATAAAAACCTGGTGATTGACTAAGACAAAGAAGTCAAAAATCAAATGATAATACAGATGGTACCACGCGGATTGCGACAATTCCCACTCATCGCGACAATTTTTTTCCACTGCGGACGTGCCGATTTTGTGAGTAAATTGTATCCACCGCGATTAAAATATGGGTATTCTCAGTCGTCATCGCGGAGAATCCCAGTCACGGCGATTTAACTGACTGGATATTTATAGTTTTCATTTTTAATTGCGAAATAATTGTTTTTATCACAAATATTTTACCAAACATCGTCAATAATTATATCCAGGCAACATAATGAAAAAGCGAATAACAATCCTGACCGGCGCTATTTTAAAAAAGCTGCATCGGGGCACCATACCAATTATAAGAATTTCTGTTTTTCTGAACTGAAGGCCCTGGTAAACAATAACAAAAATTATCGGGAAAAGTTGTTTATATGCGAATTTTGATCTTGAATATCTCAACAACCAAGGAAAATTTAATTATTATTGCATAATTTCTATAAATAGAAGAACTCTGTGGCATGTACTTATCAATTAGTGTTGACCACCATATTAAAAACATCGCGTTTACAAATGACATAAATGTACATGCAACACAAACATGTGTAGTTCATTCCTTTATGAACTCAGTACTCGCTACGTCATCACATCACCTGGCCGTTAGCGACGTACTAAATAAAGCCTTGGGTACAATGTACATGTATTTGTATGCGCGTGTAGCCGTCGACGGTAGAGGCGTGTTAATTTCGTATATAAAAGCACAACTTTATAGGGAAACTTTATTGTTTATTAACGCTAACGTAAAAATGTAAGAAAAAATGTAACCTGGACTAGATTTTATTTTCGATTTTTTTACACGTTTTTTGATGACGACTTTTAAGTACAGATGACTCATTCGCAACATCTCGTACACTGCTTCAGGGATCCCCAGGAATGACGGGATTGGCCGAGCGTTCACGATTGCAAATGACTATCATCAAAAAAATAAAACATTATCCATTTCATTTCAATGATTAAGAGGCATTTTATAATCATTTGGCTTTAGCACCCACATGATTTAAAATAATATTTTTAAAATTTAAGTCTAGATTTAGATCTTTATAAAATGCCTCTAAATTACTTTTGAAATTGATAATTTGTTTTATTTTTATATTGGTAAAACAACAAAGTCAAAAGTCATATATTATAGAAATAATCCATTTACAAACAAACATGTTCAATAACAGTTCACCAATGTGAAAAATGTTAATGAGTCGCCTCTTGTCCGCCGCGCGCATGCCGGGCTACCAAGTTCAGTTTCAGTTACCACAGATTTTAAAGATTTGTCGGACCCTGCTACACGTAAGTCACGGGGAAAAAAAGTAGGTACTTGATAGGGACACATCATTAGTAAAAAAAACTGTGTATGCTGGGAGGGGCTATATATTTTTAGGATAAAAAAACATGCCCGAAAAGGTACAAAATGAACAAAAAATGTCAAAATTACCAGAAATTAAATTGTTTGAGACCTGGTTAAATCTTCTACATAAATAAAAAAATATCCTTTGAAGAACGAATATGATCAATTTACTTAAACATGCACACCAAATTTTAATAAAATAATATATTTTGGGGGCCAAAATACCCTCTTATCATATTTTCTTGTCCTTTAGATATATCATTACATAAACATATTTATTTCACAATATAATTATGTGCATCTATATGAAAATGGTGAACACATTGTGCCGCAACCAGGACTCTAACCCAGCTCCTCATTTTAGCACTCTACCACTTGGCAATCAAGGAGACATGGTTGGCAAGCAACTAAAGATGGTCTTGCTTTGAAATTTATACAATAATTTACCACTCTGTCAAATTTTCAGTTTCAGTGGCAAATCTGTTTTTATTGCACATTATCACCGTAAATATTCCTGCGATTCTCCGTAACCTACATTTATACTGCGATTGCAAAACACGACCTACAGTTGCTGCCACGCGGATTACGACTAATCCCACTAATTGCGGCGATTTTATCTCACTGCGGACAGCCCGCTCATCGTGGGGATAATACATTTTTTCCACCGCGACACAATCACCGCGATTCGCGGTCATCCGTTTCGATTCGTACACTGCGTGACCCGATGTGAAATCGCTAGCCATCGGGGGGATTTACCTTTGCTATCAATGTACTGTATCTACATGTAGTATAATGTTACGCACATACATGTACAAAAGTTTTACGAAATACATCGGCGTAGTTTCTATTAAAAATTCCCTGAATACACACATGTACGTTTTATGTTTTTTGTGTATCGTCAGTACACCGTTCACCTAGATCACTGGGCGCTTGCATAATTTTATTAATACATCGATGGGTTCTTTAGTCAGAAATAATCCGAAAAAAATGAAAAGAATTCCGGGTCATAAACCCGTTATTAGTGCCGCCTTGTTAATAGGTACACACATCGCAAAGGATTGTGGGTAGCCAATTTATGTCCGGTGAAGAGAAATGCGACTTTTGGACAACAAAAACAAAAAACGTGTTATTCAGTGCTCAAAGAAAAGTATTTTAAGAGACAGGCCCAGGGCTTGTTGCTTCTGAAAATGGACAGGCCCTGATTTAAAATGGACAGGCCCTGATTTAAAATGGAAAGGTCCAATATTTTTTTCTTGGTGGAAATGTGTCTTTATTCGCTTTTATAGCACACATTTGTTACGTATGTATTACTCAAACTCAGAACCTCCCCTGACTATATTTTTAGCTCTACTGATCAGAGATCAGCAGAGCTTATGCCGTGGTGCGGCGTCCGTCGTCCGTAAACTTTTATTTGTAGCGACTTCACAGCTGAAACTACTGGATGGATATTCATGAAACTTTACAGAAATGTTGCCCATAAAGTCTAGTTGATCCTAGCAAAAATTCATGTTGATGTGAAATCCAAGATGGCCGCCAAAGCTAAAAATAGAGTTTTAAAATACAAGTTTGTAGCGACTTCTTCTTGAAAACTATAAGTGATATTGATATGGGACTTTTTCTAAAATGATCAGCATGACATGATGTTGATCCTAGTCAAAAATCGTTTTGATTCAACGTTAAACATGGCTGCCAGCGGCCATCTTTGTTTACATAGAGTTATATAGTAAAAACTTGTAGCGACTACTTCTCTGAAACTACTTGGCGGATTGTCATGAAACTTTACAGGAATGTTGCTCTTGATGTCTAATTGATCCTAGAAAAATTTCAGGTCGGCCGAAAATTCAAGATGGCCGTCACAGCTAAAAATAGATTTTTAAAAAATAAGTTTGTAGCGACTACTTCTTGAAAACTATAAGTGATATTGATATGGGACTTTTTCTAAATTGATCAGCATTACATGATGTTGATCCTAGTCAAAAATCGTTTTGATTCAACGTTAAACATGGCTGCCAGCGGCCATCTTTGTTTACATAGAGTTATATAGTAAAACCTTGTAGCGACTACTCCTCTGAAACTACTTGGCGGATTGTCATGAAACTTTACAGGAATGTTGCTCTTGATGTCTAATTGATCCTATCAAAATTTCAGGTCGGCCGGAAATTCAAGATGGCCGTCACAGCTAAAAATAAGATTTTTAAAAAATAAGTTTGTAGCGACTACTTCTTGAAAACTATAAGTGATATTGATATGGGACTTTTTCTAAAATGATCAGCATGACATGATGTAGATCCTTGTGGAAAATTATTTTGATTCGACGTTAAACATGGCTGCCAGTCAGTGATTTTTTTTGGTAGGTTTTACTACCGAATATCGGCGGTTTCCCCTAGAAATAATTTCCCAATTTGCTGGATATTTTCCCAATTAGAATGATACACAAATTTGAAATAGTAAATTAACTCTTAAAGTATAGGGAAAAGTGCTTTCCGTAAGCGTATTTCATTGTAATTTCCGCAAAACCTATATCGTCGTACAACCAGGTTGGGGTAAAAGCCGTACTGTACCTCGATAAAAATAATCATTGTGCTGAATAGCTAGTTCATTATCTAGATCATTCGCTGCTTTTACCCCCTCTGCACAACAACCTTGTAGTCGCGCGCGCACCTGCTATCCAATATGCGTCTCGCTTTTATATTGTGTCACCAGAATCAATCGAACGCTTTAAATTAGCATAGTATTATACGAAACAACGACGAAAGGCGTTCTTTAACCAAGATTTTCTTCGATATCAACAAACTCCATAATTCAAAATATTATGTAAAAAAAGTTAAAAAAGCAGGACGCAAAGCCTACGAGTGACAAAAAAAAAGAAAACTGTCTTTTTGAATGACTGAATTACAATAATAGCATATTATGAGCAATAAATGCCTTCAAAGTACTTTGTTTTTATGTAGACAATACTGATTATTGAATTCAGAAAATTTCCCAATTTTGTAAAAACGCCGCTAAATTTTCCCAATTGAAAAGGTAGAGGTACATTTGAAAAAAGGTAAAAAAATCACTGCCAGTGGCCATCTTTGGTTACATAGAGTTATATAGTAAAAACTTGTAGCGACTACTCCTCTGAAACTACTTGACGGATGTTCATGAAACTTCACAGGAATGTTGCTCTTGATGTCTAGTTGATCCTAGAAAAATTTCAGGTCGGCCGGAAATTCAAGATGGCCGCCACAGCTAAAAATAGATTTAAAATAAATAAGTTTGTAGCGACTACTTCTTCAAAACAATAAGAGATATTGATATGGGACTTTTTCTAAAATGATCAGTATGACATGATGTTGGTCCTTGTCGAAAATCGTTTTGATTTGACCTTAAACATGGCTGCTTTGTTTACATAGAGTTATATAATGAAAACTTGTAGAGACTACTTTTTTGAAACTACCTGACGGATTTTCATGAAACTTCACAGGAATGTTGCTCTTAATGTCTTATTGATCTTAGCAAAATTTCAGGTCGGCCGGAAATTCAAGATGGCCGCCACAGTTAAAAATAGATTTTCAAAAAACAAGTCTGTAGCGACTACTTCCTGAAATCAAAATCAATCAGTAGAGCTTCAAGGTCATTGACCTCTTGTTCTTTTTGTTACCACTTTATGCTCCCTAGTCAGCAGACTTATTTATCACTTCGTTAGAATAGAATATTACATTGAAATTTACAACCGATGCAAAGGAGCACTTTTGCCAAACAATAATAATCAGAGCCGACTTGGTGAAACTGGAGCCAACTTGGAGCCAAATTTTTAATCGGGTTTTATTAGACTATCAGGGCCTCCTCTGGCTATATTTTCCATTTTGTCACCACTTTCAAGATTAGGAGCCTAGTGTAGAATTCATTTAAAAGTAGGATTCCAGGAACTCCTTACACATGATAAAAGAAAGAATGATGGATTAAATAATGAATAGAAATGTTTTTCCTATTCGATTATGTAAAAAAAAAAAAAAACTGAAATTATGTACCATCCGGTGTACTATGACACCGCACTTTTACGGCCCGAAGATTTCACAAACATTCAATCGAAATACCATCAATTAGGAACTTTTTTCATGCATTAATGTGTTTTGAATGCCAAAAATGGTTTTTCTTATCAAAGAGGAACGAAAACACAACCCTAATAGCACGATAATGTAGTTTTACGTCAAAGTTGTGACAAACTGCCGATACGACGCCAGGCAAAATATTCAAACTACTTATTGTTTCAATTTATGTATAACACATTTTAATTACTTTATTGCAAGTGTTTTCATAGTTCAGAATACACATGGGAGTATTTTGTCTTGAGGATCTTGAGATTTTTTTTTGTTGATATTTTTAGACAGGCCCGACGGGCTCCTTGTATGCAAAATGAGACAGGTCCGGAATGGATTTCGAGGAGCCCCGGGCGTCGGGCTATCCTATTCTTGGAGCACTGTTATTAAATGCATTAAAAGTTTGAAATACGTATTGCATTCGAAATTTATTCATTGTATTTATCGGTTTTATTACATTTTCTATTGATCCCTGCTCTAATTGCCCCCGCGATCCTATCACAGAGAATCGCGGTGATTGCTTTCTTTCGAGACTGGATTTTGCAATCGCGGCGATTTTGACAATCGCGGGGAATCCCCGTGATATTTCAGGTGACAATCCGCAGTACGATCGCGGGGATTTCCACCTCAATTGAAATACGGTCACGGGGATACTGCGAAAAAGTCGTAATCCGCGTGGCAGCAACTGTAGGTAGAAATTGGTTTATACACTGTATGATATATAATCAGATGTTGGTCCATTATCTTAGATTCCTTGATTAATTGCCAATGTTTATTGCCAAGCAAACTAATTAGAACCTCGCATGTTTCTGCCCAAAGTTGGATAAAATATCCAGTCAATATTTATAGCGTATTTACAGAGTATAATGAATTAGGCCAAAAATAAAATTATGTTTGTTTCCCCTTCCCGACCCATGCAAAAAAGGGTTGGGTAGGTAGGTAGGTAAAATATTTTTTTTATTTCATTTCTTTTATTTGAGATCACAGGGCTCCGGAAATATGGTTGCCCGACGCCCCGGGCAAGTGGAATTTGGGTGCGGGCAGGTGTCCTTCGCAAATCTGGTTGTCCGACACTTGCCCGACTGGACGTTTCCGTTTTAGACAAAAAATCAAACGAAAACTCGGCTTATCATAAAGTGTGCCGATTGCGAACCCATCGCTTTCGCTGCGAGCGGTAATTAAGAAATCCCTCCCACTTTGACAGTTTGTCAAAACCTGATTGGCCGAGGAAAGTTTGAGGTGCCAATCAAAAATGTCCATGCGCCGATAGCATTAATTATATTCATCTCCCTATTTATACTAAAGTGTGTCCTCTACTAACATGATAAGACCATCCCAAAAATTAATCCAATTATAATCAAATTAATCCAATTATAATCGATAAAACGTAACCATTGTAAAGTTTGTAGACTTCTGTTATGCATTATTTTACGCGCAACATAAATCATATGTTTAGCCGAACTTTCGAATTATGTTTGAAGAGTATAACCGCACCAAGATTTTATGCAACACATATTGTGTATTGACGCTGAATGTTATCGGAAAAGGTAATGAATACACACTGATCAGTCCGCCAAGTACTTATAGCTGTGTAAAAGGTGAAACGCGGGTCATTGGAAAATTGTAAACAAACAGCAATTTATAAACGATTACGGCAAGTACTGTACTATACACAAATAAAGTAGAAATTAATTACTGGCACTAATTAAGGAAGGTATGTGAATGCAGCGGGTTGCTTTATTGAAGTTATTTTGACACATATTATTAAACTTTGTTTGCGAGTTTGTATTTTGTTTGGCACATTTGGTAACACGATTATCACTTTATTTGTGGCCTGGCATTGACGATTAAAGCTGAGTAGGCAGATGTTTTGTTTGCAGTTACTATAAAGGGAAACTTTTGAAACACATTCACGAATGTTGATGTAAAATTGATGGTGTAATCAAAGGCGGTTTGGAAATGTGTGAAAGGGGTCATTGTTTCTTTTGATATTCATGAGTTTATATGGTAATTCATAGGAATCGGACGTATTGTAAACATAGTACAGTATCCCCATATGTAGGTCCCCGCATGTATATAAAAATATATTTTAATATACTAGTAGTGGATAGTCAATGTGGTTTATTACATGCATTTACAATATGTCCGATTCCTGTGGGTAATTACATGATGCAGTATTTAATAAATGATCCTTCATTATTTCAACAATCTTACAAAAAAAGTTACAAATTAACCATGTCTCTATTACGTTCCTTGTAAGGACAAAACCTAAACATGTGTCTAAAATTACTGAGGAAAATACACCTGGTGATCTTAGAAATGTTGATTTGTGTGATTCTGGTGGTCAGTCTTGACAGTGAACTTGGATTTAAGGATAGTAGTGATGGTGTTGATTTGTGTTCACCCAGCCAATCTGAAAAAGGATCTATTTCTCGTGATTCTCCAGTGAAATCCAGCCCTAAACGTAATCTACTACCCACCATGGATACGTCGGTGGCGCGCAGCGTCTAGAAAAGTTTGGTACGTTGACAAAGGCTTGATTTTGGGACAAGTGACTTTTGAATTTTGGGCAAGTGACATTTTGGACAGGGCAAGTGGATTTTGAACAGGGCAAGTGGATTCTGAAAATCCACTTGCCCTGGGCAAGTGGATTTTCAAAATATTTCCAGAGCCCTGGATCAAAACTGGAATACATTCTTTGGTCAGACACTCGTACCCACCCTTTACAAAAAAAAAATAAAAAAAAATAAATTCGCCAGTGTCGAAAAAATCATTCGGGTTGCGGCAATTTCGGTGGGTCGGTTGGGAAGGGGAAACAAACATAATTTTATTTTTGGCCTTAGGATCATTATAAACCTGGCAATATAACTACTCAATCAGAAGCAAAGGATTTGAACAAAATTATATATATATGAGAATATTAATGAGTTTATGCCCAACGCAAAATGAAGTTCATTGAAAGTTGAAATAATCTCGACAGGGAAAGGCCCTGTGTTGTTCTTAACTCTACTGGCCAAAGATGCCGCAAACTTATCATTTAGCGCATTTTCTGTATGTAGTCTGTCTGTTAACTTATTGCCTGTCTTACGTTTGCTAACTTTTTACTGTTAACACTACATCACCTTCATTTTGCAGTTGATTACCAAGCTTTGTCAAGGTTTTCGTATCAATGAAAGCTGGGACAAGTTCGCAAGCATCAATGTATTGGATATTAAACGACAGAGTTATTGCCCTTGTTTTTAGCTCTACTGATCAGAGATAAGCAGAGCTTATGCCGTGGTGCGGTGTCCGTCGTCCGTCTGTCTGTCCGTCCGTAAAAAAATTTGTAGCGACTACTCTGAAACTACTGAGTGGATTTTCATGAAACTTTACACAAATGTTGCCCATGAAGTCCAGTTGATGCTAGCAAAAATTCATGTTGATATGAAATCCAAGATGGCCGCCAAATCTAAAAATAGATTTTTAAAAAACAAGATTGTAGCGACTACTTCTTGAAAACTCTTAAGTGATATTGATATGGGACTTTTTCTAAAATGATCAGCATGACATGATGTTGTTCCTTGTTGAAAATCGTTTTGATTCGATGTTAAACATGGCTGCAGCGGCCATCTTTGTTTACATAGAGTTATTGTAGCGACTACTCCTCTGAAACTACTCGACGAATTCCATGATACTTCACAGGAATGTTGCTCTTGATGTTTAAATGATCCTAGCAACATTTCGGGTTGGTGGGAAATTCAAGATGGCAACGACAACTAAAAATAGATTTTCAAAAAACAAGCTTTTAGCGAGTACTTCTTGAAAACTACAAGTGATATTGATGTGGGACTTTTTCTAAAATGATCAGGATGGAATGATGTTGATCCTTGTCGAAAATTATTTTGATGCGACGTTAAACCAGTGGTTTTTTATGTGTTTTGTGAATGCAGCCTGTGCCCGTGCCATTGTGGAAAATAACGGCATTTTCTAGAAATTGTGAAAATTGTGAAATATTATATAACAAAAGAGGAATAAACTTTTTTCACTTTTATTTCAAGTTTAATATCCCTTGGTTTTAAGTTTTGTTTTTTGGTAAATACAGACTAATTTTGACACCAGCTTATATTTTGTTTGGTTTGCTACATCTCCTCTGAAACTACTTAGAAGAATTATTATATAAACTTCACAATCGAAGCAGGCTCTGTCAACGGCCAATTTATTGTCTAAATTAATTTGTAAGTATAGTATGTCTCAGTCATGAATGAAATATAAGACTTAAGTATCCTTACTGGTCTGTATTTACCCAAATAAAAATATATATATATTTCTTATTATTTATTTTTTTAATGTTTCGGATTGTGAATTTTTTGGATATAATTGTGAAAAAATGATACTTTTTGGAATTGTGAATGGGGCCGATTTCAGCCCCAAATTGGGCATAAACAAAACTGTAAACATGGCCGCCAGCGACCATCTTTGTTTACATACAGTTGCTGCCATGCGGATTACGACTACCGGTAATCACACTCAACACGAGGATTTTATCTCACCGCGGACTCTGATTTTGTCCCCGCGATCGGCGGACAGTCCACTCAACGCGGGGACAATAGCTTTTGACCACCGCGGCACAATCACCGCGATTTGCACACCGCTTTTACCCGGTGTGAAATCGCAGGCCATCGCCGCGATCTACCTTCAGTATCAATGTACACTTTTGCAGTCAATTTAATGCATTATTATTCAATAACTATTAAAAAATCGAAGCAGAAGACAATTTTATTTTGTTTTCGGAAAATTCAAATGCCCGGATAATGTCACGATAGTTATATGGTGGTTCCTATTACCAACTTCGCGGTGACTGAACATAAAATTCAATAAGTAATTCTTATACTGAAAATTAGAATTATATTTTAATTAATCGTTATTTGTAACACATTTTACTATTCTCAGGGTTCTCAATAGACGCGTACACACGCGTTTTGACGCATGGAATTTCAATTTGACCCATTTCTGACGCATCTAATTTACGACCTGTGCGTTTTTATGACGCGCGTGTATTTGCTTCCAAGCATCAATCCAATACCTATTTACATCACAGCTGCATAAACAGTGATTGACACCTTGCCTGACGACCTTGATCGCCTCTCGACCAATCAAATTCGCTGCTGTCGCATCTTGTGTGCCAGAGGGGGAAATAACTGTCTGTAAATGGTGTCACTGTGTAATCTAATCGCTGCTATTGTATTGATAATTTAATGATCATCTTTGAAGTTTATGATGCTTTGCGCGGGTGGAGACTATTATGACTTGATTGGATTAACTGTTTAATTGATTGCTACCGGCTTCTGATTGATTAGGGGGTTAATTAAATTGAATTGCGATAAAACAGAAGCTAGCGGTCAAACAGGTAAAATCGGCAAAAATAAAATTGACTTTATTTGTGTTTGTTGTTTGTTTATTTGTGTTGTTGTTCGTTAAGTTTGTTTTACGCACGTTTTAAAGAATAAAGAAATATAGTTTTAATGAGGATAATTTAAATATTTATAAATCGGCGAAATGTACATAAAAAGAGCGTTTTTTAACCTGGGTTGGCATTCAGTCAAACCTTACCGGACATTACGTATTGTGATATTTTGCGATTACGGACATTGTTTGTGCTATCGAGTAACGGACTTTATTAATTCATGTATGTTAAATTCACAAATAAATGGCGCAAAGAAGTATATTTTCGTCTATTATATAATATTATAGTGTACTATACTACAGAATTATTTTTTGAAATAAATGAAATTAATAAAATGAGAATAGATTTCTTGAGAATTAAACATACATTAAAGATACACTGTCCTTTGTTTTCTTGTTTAATGTTCCAAATATACATACATACAATTGGTGCAAACAGAGATTGTGTTATAATAACACCAATAACTTATAATATTAACAAATGTGGACCCCAATTTATAAAACATCCTTACATAACTTTGGAATCTTTGACATAATGACACATTATTGTAAAATGGAATAGTAGTTTTTTAAGTTCAAATGTATATATATTCTTGCACACCTTTCTTTGTAATACAATATTTACAGAATTCACTACAATTAAAGTTATTAAAGGATGTTTTATAAAACGGCCTTTCGATTTGTTCGATTTATATTTGACTCTTGCTTTTTCAATTTTGACCCTTGAGATTTTTGAGTCAAGGGTCATATGACTCTTCACTTTTAAAGTCTATTGAGAACCCTGATTCTGCTGTTGATTATTAATACATCGATGGGTTCTTTAGTCAGAAATAATCCGAAAAATTGTAAAGAATTCCGTGTCATAAACCCGTTATTAGTGCCGCCTTGTTAATAGGTACACACTCTCAAAGGATTGTGGGTAGCCAATTTATGTCCGGTGAAGAGAAATGTGACTTTTGGACAACAAAAACGAAAAATATGTGTTATTAAATGCATTAAAAGTTTGAAATACGTATTGCTTTCGAAATTTATTCATTGTATTTATCAGTTTTATTACATTTTTTATTGATCCCTGGTCTAATTTCCCCCGCATTCCTCCGCGAACCTATCACAGAGAATCACGGTGATTGCTTTCTTTCGAGACTGGATTTTGCAATCTCAGTGATTTTTACGGTCGCGGGGAAATCCGCGCGACATTTCAGGTGACAATCCGCGGTACGGTCGCGGGGATTTGTGACTTCAATTGAAAAACGGCCGCGGGGATGCTGCGAAAAAGTCGTAATCCGCGTGGCAGCAACTGTAGCGTTATATCATGAAATCTTGTAGCTACTACTTCTCTGAAACTACTTGACGGATTTTCATGAAACTTCACAGGAATGTTGCTCTTGATGTCTAATTGATCCTAGCAAAATTTCTGGTCAGCCGGAATTCAAGATGGCTGTCAAGGCTAAAAATAAATTTTCAAAAAACAAGTTTGTAGCTACTACTTCTTGAAAACTATAAGTGATATTGACATGCGTCTTTTCCTAAAATGACCAGTATGACATGATGTTGATCCTTGTCGAAAATTATTTTGATTCGACGTTAAACATGGCTGCCAGCGGTCATCTTTGTTTACATAGAGTTATATAATGAAAACTTGTAGCGACTACTCCTCTGAAACTACTTGACGGATTTTCATGAAACTTAACATGAATGTTGCTCTTGATGTCTAATTGATCCTAGCAAAACTTCAGGTCGGCCCGAAATTCAAGATGGCCGCCACGGCTAAAAATAGATTTTCAAAAAACAAGTTTGTAGCGCCTACTTCTTGAAAACTATAAGTGATATTGATATGGGAATTTTTCTAAAATGATCAGCATGACATGCTGTTGGTCCTTGTTGAAAATCGTTTTGATTCGATGTTAAACATGGCTGTCAGTGGCCATCTTTGTTTACATAGAGTTATCTAGTAAAAACTTGTAACGACTACTGCTCTGTAACTACTTGAAGTATTTTCATGAAACTTCACAGGAATGTTGCTCTTGATGTCTAATTGATCCTAGAAAAATTACAGGTCGGTCGGAAATTCAAGATGGCCACCATGGCTAAAAATAGATTTTCAAAATACAAGTTTGTAGAGACTACTTCTTGAAAACTATAAGTGATATTGATATGGGACTTTTTCTAAAATGATCAGTATGACATGATGTTGATCCTTGTCAAAAATTATTTTGATTTGACCTTAAACATCTTTGTTTACATAGAGTTATATAATGAAAACTTGTAGCGACTACTCCTCTGAAACTACTTGACGGATTTTCATGAAACTTCACATGAATGTTGCTCTTGATGTCTAATTGATCCTAGCAAAACTTCAGGTCGGCCGGAAATTCAAGATGGCCGCCACGGCTAAAATTAGATTTTCAAAAAACAAGTTTGTAGCGACTACTTCTTGAAAACTATAAGTGATATTGATATGGGATATTTTCTAAAATGATCAGCATGACATGCTGTTGGTCCTTGTTGAAAATCGTTTTGATTCGATGTTAAACATGGCTGTCAGTGGCCATCTTTGTTTACATAGAGTTATCTAGTAAAAACTTGTAACGACTACTGCTCTGTAACTACTTGACGGATTTTCATGAAACTTCACAGGAATGTTGCTCTTCATGTCTAATTGATCCTAGAAAAATTACAGGTCGGTCGGAAATTCAAGATGGCCACCATGGCTAAAAATAGATTTTCAAAATACAAGTTTGTAGAGACTACTTCTTGAAAACTATAAGTGATATTGATATGGGACTTTTTTCTAAAATGATCAGTATGACATGATGTTGATCCTTGTCAAAAATTATTTTGATTTGACCTTAAACATCTTTGTTTACATAGAGTTATATAATGAAAACTTGTAGCGACTACTCCTCTGAAACTACTTTTTCAGATTTTCATGAAACTTCACAGGAATGCTGATCTACCTATCAAAAACCTATCAGTAGAGCTTCAAGGTCATTGACCTCTTGTTTTATGAAAAATGCTATAATTTACTCTTTGTTTTTAAAACGTCTGACCCACTATATATATAGAGATGGAGATCAAAAAATTGCTTTTAATTATACAAAATCCATCTGACGAGCACGGAAATTCCTTAAAAAACCTGGGGAAGATCCCGGTCCAACATTTGAATTTATAAAGCCTTAACAAAAAAAATGCATTGTTTCCTGTTAACTGACTAATCAACCCCACCAGCCTGAAAAAATGTATATATGTATACATGTATACTGTTCCCCACAGGCACTGTGTAAAATGTGAATGGGGCAATCTTTTTAATATGCCGGTAGGAACATATTATGTTGTAGCATCTGTCCATCTGTCATTCTAAATCTTTTTATTTTACGAAATATTTAACATTTATTGATTATTTTTTTTATTTTCTATGAAGGCAAGATTTCCAAAAAAGGTAGAGAGTGCTTCTATTAGATGAAAATACCTACATGTGCCTAACCCAATTCTTTTCCAGCTTGTTACAGAAATCTATGTTTGTTTTTGTTTTTTTCAAAATGAGTATTTTTGTTCTTCCAGGAAAAGAAGCAAGAAAGAGAGAGTTAAAAAAGGTACAGCTTTTGTAGATCTATTGAAAAAATAAAGAATTTTTAAAAGAAAACCTGGCAATCTTGCGTTTTTCAATCAAAATTAGTTTTATTCCATGCTGTTTAAGTGAAAGTTAAAACCAATATAAATTTATAGGTGCATGATTGAATTAAAAAAAAAAGTGTAACTGTTCCATCAAGGGAAATAACACCAGCAAAACAATAAAAATATTTAAATTTTACGTGTTTTGTCCTCATTGTATGCACATTTTATTCCATAATATAGACATATATTAATGATTTACACTTCTATGTACACATTTGTTTTGTTACATGAAAAGTGCAAAACAGACCTAAAGATGGCCATTTGTCTTTTTAATGTTTAAAACCGTTTATGTTCATTATAATAGTTCACTTAGAAATTTTAAACTTAAGTTTTCTCCATTACATTCTAAATTTTTTAGTGAGTTTGTTTACGATTACCTACGATTACCTTACATGCTAGCATAACATCAGTAAGTTGTTTTCGTCACAAGTTTTGTAAAAGTGTAATGTGTTTCATTGTAGAACAAGAAGCAACGTATGATGGTTCGTACTGCGGTACTCAAGGGAAAAGATCCACTCAAGCTTCTGGATGAGATGGAGATTATAGATCAGATGGGTAACTTACTTAATCACTGTTCATTCATTTTAAACTGTCTACTTCCACATTTTATCTAGAAATATCATTATTTCCTCACTTGTCAGAGAGTTCTGACTGTGGAAAATGTTTATGAGAAGTTTCAAACTGTGGGCATTAATCCTAATTCACAGAGTAATGCCCAACAGAAGAGTTAAACCCTTAACCCACTACATATATGTAATGGACTGTTCTTTCTTCGAATTAAGACCTTTCCATTTATGTGACAAGGGGGTGTTTTGGGGAAAATGACTGATCAGCAGCCTGATCTGGGTTTACAATGGATGCAAAGGCTTTTATAGTCATGCTTAGCGGGTTACGGGTTAAGGACATAACTGTTCATTTGTTTCAGATTGATGAACATTTGTCGGACAAGTAATAGATAGAGTCTGGTCTCAGGGAGTTGGCTTATTTAAACAGCGAGATGGGCGTAGCCCATCGAGGTGTTTAAATAACCAACGAGCTGAGACAGATTTCTATGGTTCTTTAACATGCTCAAATGAAAGACTCTTTCGAAACTCTGACGTTTCTCTTAGAAATCTCCAAGGTTTTCTGACATAAATGTTTATTTGTTAACAGAGAAGCTCGGAAGTATAAATGTTTATTAATAGAGAAGCTCCGAGGTATAAATGTTTATTTGTTAACAGAGAAGCTCCAAAGTTTTTCTTATGAATCTCAAAGGTTTTCTGACATAAATGTTTATTTATTTACAGAGTTCAACCCTATGGAAGCTCCAAAGTTTAATGAGAAGGTTCTGAAAGACAAAAGGAAGAAGTTGAAGGAAACATTCACAAGGGTGTTCAGATTATATGTAAGTAAAGGTAGAAGGAAACATTCACAAGGGTGTTCAGATTATCTGTAAGTAAAGATAGCCTAGCAATTCCACTTGTATACTGTCTATGTTTGGAATGATGTTAAACTAGATCTAGAATTTGGTGGTATTTATTTTGTAAGTCAAAAAGTATTCATATATTTTCAGGAACTTTAATTGTTCTACCTATTATCATGATTTACAGGAAAAAGAAAACCTAGAATATGCAAAAGAACTTAAGAAGGCAGAGGTGGATTACGAGAAGAAGCGAGATTCATTACAGATTCATTACGGTACAAAAGCATGTTTGTTACATACATGTATTCATATCCATCATTCATTATGAAACACAGCCATGTTTGTTATTCTAAAACACAGCCATGTTTGTTATTCTAAAACACAGCCATGTTTGTTATTCTAAAACACAGCCATGTTTGTTATTCTAAAACACAGCCATGTTTGTTACTCTAAAACATAATTTTTTGTTTTCCTTAACTGCTTGTGTTTCAATAAAGTTGAACATAACTGTGAGTCATGTATACCTTTTTATCAGTTTTAAAATCTATTTTTAACATTACCTAGTGATCATTCGTAAAACACTTTGGTTAGGTACTAGTGATGTCTTCAAATATGCATGGACATATAGTTGAATACTTTATATAGTACAGTCTTCTCTATGCATCTTTGAGTTATCTTGTATCAATGGAAGAGGATATTCATTAGCGTGTACTGAAGAATGATTATGTTCTTTCTGCTACATAAAGGTTAACATAAATGAGTTTAAAGTCCAGATTGATACAATGTATATTAAATGTCCTTATCGTAAGCACATCTAATAAAATGATCTATTGTTTTACAGAACAAGTGAAAAATGCAGAGAGGGTGCAGTTAAATGACATTCCTCTACCGGATATGCCTGTAGAAACGGGTAAGTAATGTGTGATGTCACTGCCCTGCCCCATGGTTAAAATAAGAATTCAGTATCTGAATAATATGCCATCGCTGGCACTATGGATCGTATTATTTCGGCATGTTCTGAAGTTCCTGAATCATTGGTATATGATTTATACACATCCAAGCAAAATGTATATAATCTTTTAAGGTATTATACCCCCGCTTTCACAAAGTGAAGTCGGGGCATTATAGGAATCACGCTGACCGTAATGTCGCGTCCCGTCACTTAACACATATTTGTCCCGCCCTGTTGCGTAACGCATTTTTGTCGCATAGCACATTTTTAGCTCTACTGATCAGAGATCAGCAGAGCTTATGCCGTGGTGCGGCGTCCGTCGTCCGTCCGTCCGTCTGTCCGTCTGTCCGTCCGTCTGTCCGTTAACTTTTTTTTTGTAGCGACTACTCCTCTGAAACTACTGAATGGATTTTCATGAAACTTTACAGAAATGTTGCCCATGAAGTCTAGTTGATCCTAGCAAAAATTCATGTAGATGTGAAATCCAAGATGGCCGCCAAATCTAAAAATAGGTTTTTAAAAAACAAGTTTGTAGCGACTACTTCTTAAAAACTCTAAGGGATATTGCTATGGGACTTTTTCTAAAATGATCAGCATGACATGATGTTGGTCCTTGTCGAAAATCGCTTTGATTCGACGTTAAACATGGCTGCCAGCGGCCATCTTTGTTTACATAGAGTTAGCAAAATTTCAGGTCGGCCGGAAATTCAAGATGGCCGCCACGGCTAAAAATAGATTTTTAAAAAATAAGTTTGTAGCGACTACTTCTTGAAAACTATAAGAGATATTGATATGGGACTTTTTCTAAAATGATCAGCATGACATGATGGTTATCCGAGTCGAACATTATTTTGATTCGACGTTAAACATGGCTGCCATTGGCCATCTTTGTTTACATAGAGTTATATATTGAAAACTTGTAGCGACTACTCGTCTGAAACTACTTGACGGATTTTCACGAAACTTCACAGGAATGTTGCTCTTGATGTCTAATTGATCCTAGCAAAATTTCAGATCGGCCAGAAATTCAAGATGGCCACCACAGCTAAAAATAGATTTAAAAAAAATAAGTTTGTAGCGACTACTTCTTGAAAACTATAAGTGATATTGATATGGGACTTTTTCTAAAATTATCAGCATGACATGATGGTTATCCGAGTCGAACATTATTTTGATTCAATGTTAAACATGGCTGTCAGCGGACATCTTTGTTTACATAGAGTTATATAATGAAAACTTGTAGCGACTACTCCTCTGAAACTACTTCACGGATTTTCATGAAACTTCACAGGAATGTTGCTCTTGATGTCTAATTGATCCTAGCAAAATTTCAGGTCGGCCGGAAATTCAAGATGGCCGCCACTGCTTAAAATAGATTTTCAAAAAACAAGTTTGTAGCGACTTCTTCCTGAAAACAAAATCAATCAGTAGAGCTTCAAGGTCATTGACCTCTTGTTATTACTAGCATTTCTCAAACAGTTTGAATGGATTGTTCCCAAACTTTATAAACACATAACAACTGATGACCTTAAGTCCCTCTACATAACCCATTGTTGATTGCCTCATTTATTACAGAGTTATGGCTCTTTAATTGACTTACAATAAAAAAAAAGTGGGGGTTATTCATCACCTTCGTTGATAGTTCCAGTTGTTGATTAATTATAATATATGTTCCTGTAAATATTATTTAATGTCTGATAAACCATACTTGAAACACCATTCATTATTATCATTTATTTGCCTCTCTCAAATGTTACTCTTTTATCGGATATATATTATTTTAAAATATTCATTTTGATCAATTTTGATTCTTATAATGGCTACCACAAAAGTGTGTGCATATAAACATTACAGCTCCAGCCATGATTCCACTACCCAGTGAAATACCCCTCCCACATCACACCAAGGGTATACTGAAGAAAACCTCAGCGTACAGGAAAGTATATAAGCTTACATGTTCTTCGTGGGGGGCTCCAGTCTCGTTGTCTGTTGTTGTTTACTACTCTAGGAATACATTACAACATTTGAATAGTAATAATTTAATTGGGAACATGCAGCAAACTAACAAGTATCTGATGAATCCACAGGAAATTGCATCTTTTAGTGATATTTTACTTTCTGTTGTTATAATGATTTATAAAGGACTGGAACGGGTAATTTTAAAGTTGTTTGTCTGAGGTCAAGCAGCCGTATACAAAAGTCTCAAATACATGCACCTGATACACTATCATGTGCAGAAATGAATTTCCTATCCAACAATACTTTTGATCTACGATCCCTTGTCACTTCTAACCCTTGTCAATTCACTGAGATATCCGAGTTAAATGTTACCAATGTGCAATTTCAATCTACTCGTTATTTTGACTTGATGTCCGGTTTACGTTCCAAAATGATGTTTCGTTGTTTTTTTCGCAATCTGATACTATCGAGATATTGATCTTGAACTATTTACGTCATAATTTGTCATATTGATCTGCATTATGACATAAGTAGTTCAATTGCAGTATCTTAATTGCATCTGATTGCCGAAAAAATGACAGAAATATCATTTTAGAATGTAAACCGGATATCAAGACACATAACGGGTAGATTGAAATTGCACTTTGGTAACTTTTATTTTGGATATCTCAGTGAATTGACAAGGGATAGAATTGTCAAGGGATAGAATTGACAAGGGATAGAATTGTCAAGGGATAGAATTGACAAGGGATAGAATTGTCAAGGGATAGAATTGACAAGGGATAGAATTGACAAGGGATAGAATTGTCAAGGGATACAATTGACAAGGGATAGAATTGACAAGGGATAGAATTGTCAAGGGATAGAATTGACAAGGGATAGAATTGTCAAGGGATAGAATTGACAAGGGATAGAATTGTCAAGGGATAGAATTGACAAGGGATAGAATTGTCAAGGGATAGAATTGACAAGGGATAGAATTGTCAAGGGATAGAATTGTCAAGGGATAGAATTGACAAGGGATAGAATTGTCAAGGAATCGTAGGAAGAACGGTATTGTTGGATAGGAAATTTATTTTATACACAATAGTTAATAAGGTGTGTGTATTTGAGATTTTCGTACACGTCTGCTTGACCTCAGAAAAACAACACTAAAATGTCCCGTTACTGTCCTGCATAAATCATCAGAATAACAGAAAGTAATAATCAAAAGATGAAATTTCCTATGGATGAATCAACAAATATATTTATTGACAAGACTTAGTGTTTGTTTTTACAAAAATTGGTAACATTCGTCAAGCAGAATAATTCTTTGAAATTATTTGAAGGAAATACACATTTCAACTCCCCTAGCCATAAAACAGCAGTTATATCACCAAAGCCTAAAAATATAAGTGGGAGGTAAGAAATGTATGGGAACATAGGAAGGCCAAACATATTTACTCTAAAATAGCATATTTTTAGCAACTACTATATTTTTATGAAAAATTCGTAGTTGTAAATATGATTAACACTTTCCAGGCAAGGCATTGCAATACAAATGAGAAAAAAAATTGTATAGGTTATAGGTCATTCATTAGAATTGTAAGGAAATTAGTTCAAGGAAGCGATTGCTAAAGAAGAACCTATAACTTCAACATATTAATAAGTGATCTATAATCGATTTATAGTTCAACACAAAATTAGAATTTTTTTCGCTTTTTGATTGTTTGGAAAAAAGCAGTGTAAACTCCCACCTTTTTCAGTTTACAGGTATTGCAATTGTACCACTATAAAAATAAGATATTTGAAAATCTGTCACTGCTCATTGGTTGTAAACATTGGTTGAACTTTAAATCACATTTAGTAGTATTTTCAAGAATTCATTAATATAAGTTTGGCCTCCCTGTGTTGGATCAGATCAGCAGAAATATTCATCTGTATTTTCCTTTTTTCAGTGACAACCAACTGACCTCAATGGTGCCTCCAGTCGTTGATAGAAAAAAGAAGACTCCACCAGGCCCCCCACCTGGGCCTCCCCCTGACTTGAGTGACAGTGAGCCGGAAGAGGAGGAATATGACCCGGCTACAGGTACCGGTCTATTATTATTCAAATGGCGAGCCAAATTCGGGCTTATGGTTTAGTGATTTAGTCTACACATTTTGAAGTTTTATTTAAAGGTTTTGTTTTTCCTCATTTCTCAAAAGAAAAGCTTTGAAACTTGGCACACATGTTCATTATCATTACAGGCCCATGATGTAAATGGAGGATGAGCCTGGCATGTTCATTCCTGTTAGGTGCCATATAACCTTTCATGTGTTGGTGCGCCTTAAAACCCAATGCAATTCATTATCATTGCACAATATTATGACAAGAACCATAACTCTGTCATGCCTTTTACCAAAATTATCTGCCTTTTTATGTTAGATTTATGTAGTAAAAGTTAGAATCCGATTTTCGCACCACTATTGGTGCTTCTTGTTTACATTATATCTAATGCTTATGTTGCCGAAATAACATTTAGAGAATATTGGATACAAGGAATACCACTTTTATATCAGACAGAGTTGATGATGGAGTATATTATACAGGGGTTTTGAAAATGTTTAAAAGACAAACCAGCATCGGGAGTTTGATTTTGATGAGCATCAGGGGTTTGGTTTTCACCACCATCAGTGGTTCGATTTTGGGTTAGATTTTCACCACCATCAGGGGTTTGATAAGTAGATGAATGTCTCTTTACAGGTACAGTATTTTTCTATTTTCCAGCTGTAACAAAATTTACGCAAACTCAGCATACATGCATGTGTTTACCGTACTATTTCATCCATTTACCATGAAACTTTACGGGAACGTTGTAGGTGATGTCATTTCTGTGTAGGTAAATACAAACTCCTGCTAAAGCGGATTAAAATATACCACAAAAATATACTTTGTTGATCATTACTCCTTTATAACCTTAAGAGACATTGATATTGGATGAATTTAATTCTGAAAACATTGAAACCATATTCTCTTTATCATAAAAATTAACTTTATTTATTAAATACAGTATTAGACGGATGTTGATTCCACAACATATCTCTTACAATTAGACATAACTTTTGACATGGGGCACCGTTTTGTTGTTTTTATACGCCCGTAGGAACGTATAATATCGTGGCGTTGTCTGCCCATCTGTCTGTCCGTTAACTTTTACCTGACAACAGATTGTGGCTAATAACTTCTAAATTATAAGGTCTACAACATTGAAACTTTGTACACTTTTTCAACATCATTCAGTGAATACATATTATGAAGGCCCATAACTCCCTGATTAATATTTTAATTATTTCCCTTTGAAAAATGTTTAACTTACCAAAGACCGGCGTATATGCCCCGCTAAGCGGTGCTGTTGTTCATGATATTACTTACTATGATGTGGGTGTGTCAGTGCCTCAGTGCTTTATGTACATTAGTTATGTTTTTGAAACCAAGGTATTCAGTGGCATTATTTTCGAACTAATCAGGCAAACACGAATTTGCTGTGCCTTTAGTAGGTGAAAAAATTGCAATTATGCATGGTAAATAATAGGTTATTACTATAGTAACGTGTTCCGGAAGTTTGTATCACCTCGAGTGAACATCTGCAGGATCTCAGGAGAGGCTTTAGGCTCATGAGAGGCTTTAGTCTCACGATAGGCTTTAGTCTCACGATAGGCTTTAGTCTCACGAGAGGCTTTAGGCTAGAGTGTGATCCTGGAGATATGGCATATCCACAAGACGGGATTCAAGCTTCCAGAACACTTGCTCTAGTAATGATCCTTTTATTATCTACCTTTATAGGAATGCTCGTAAAATATCATAGCACAGTATAGTAGACTAGTTTCTTGCATACCGGATATGGTTGTCCGCATTTTACGTGGGTGATGGAAAGCCTGATCTTACACATGGGGGAAGATAGAAGTCGCACGCTGATATCAATAAGGACAATTTGGAGGACGTCTGTGTAAATAAACATGCAAAACGTTACTAGTTGGCAACATCAACGCGCAGGATGTAAATGATATGCAAGAAAAGAATCATCCTTGGGTATCTGATTCAGATAGGGAAATTCCAACCCTCGGAGAACCTCGGTTCCAATAAAAAAGGTTATACCTCGTGTTGGAATTCCGATCTGAACCGGATTCTTATATTGTTTACACATATTATCACAGGTAGACGACGATGTCACACAACGTCAGCGCCATACAACATATATAGTATAGTGATACATAATCAGAAAACGCTAGAAGCAATACAAATGTTTGTATTTCATTGTAAGAAAATGACGATACTAGGTATATTTATCCTAAAAAATTGTTATTTTAGGTATAGAAGAGGTTATCGGTACTGTGGAGGTTGATGAACATCCAGAGGAGATGGAGACAGATATTGCACAACCTCCTCCAGGTGACGTACCACTGCCTGCAGAGAAGAAACAGAAGAAGATACGCTTTATCGATGATGACACGCATGATCCGGGTCAGGAAGAAAAGGACACGCGACTGAAGTTGTTCCCCAAACCGAAGAAACCAGAAATGTCATCGCTGCAGTTAAAGATGTTGGAGATGGCGGGGCAGCAGCTGCCACAGACGGAGGATGTCGACGAGAGGGATCAGAGCTCGTCGAGTTCAGAATCTGAGGAAGAAGAGGACGAGGATTTAAGGCCGGGGAGAATACAGGAAAGAGACAGGGTAGGTTATGTAACATGTGTTGAGAGTGTATGGAGAGGCAATGTAATAGACATAGAGTAGGTATGTAATACAGGGAGAAAGAAATAGAAGATTGATAAGGTTAAAGAGCATGTATTGGTGGTGTATGGGAATTCATTAAGGTTTATGTCATAAGGCAGTCAATGTTTATTCATTTTTCATGCATCAGGCAAAAGTTGGAAGATTTTATTCAGCTAGCAATACCAGAGTCGTAACATGTACAAACTTGACAAATTGACAATCGAGTTACACTACATCTCAAAATAACAACATCTAATACAGTACATGTATTTACACAGGCATAAAATATTCAATTTCATCTGTTGGACATAAGCCCAAATACTATGATATGCTGTATTAATTTTGTGGATTAGGTATTAAAACTACAGAAGAATAATAAAAGGTGTGCATTTAGCAGAAAACATAACATATCATGTTTTAATTTTAGGACAGTGACTCGAGTAGTGACAGTGAGGGTGAAACCTTCGCGAAGCATCATGACGACAGTGACGATGAAAGAAAGAAGCAGGAAGAGGTGAAGGAAAAACCAGCTAAGATAGAGTTACCGCCCTCAGCACCGCCAATCAGGCCTCTTATTCCTCCAGGTCCCCCACCAGGTGCCCCAACTGGATTACCTCCAGGACTACCTCCAGGTGAGCAATCAGGCCTCTTATTCCTCCAGGTCCCCCAACGGGTGCCCCAACTGGATTACCTCGGGGACTACCTCCAGGTGAGCAATCAGGCCTCTTATTCCTCCAGGTCCCCCACCGGGTGCCCCAACTGGATTACCTCCAGGACTATCTCCAGGTGAGCTATCAGGTCTCTCATTCCTTCAGGTTCCCCATTGGGTGCCCCAACTGGATTACCCCTGGGACTACCTCCAGGTGAACAATCAGGCCTCTCATTCCTTCAGGTCTCCCATTGGTTGCCCCATCTGGATTACACCCAGGTCTGCCTCCAGGTGAGCAATCAGGCCTCTCATTCCTTTAGGTCCCCTATTGGGTGCCCCAACTGAATTATCCCTAGGACTACCTCCAGGTGAGCAATCAGGCCTCTCATTCCTTCAGGTCCCCCAACTGGATTACCCCTAGGACTACCAATCAGGCCTCTCCTTCCTCCAGGTCCCCCACTGGGTGCCCCAACTGGATTACCACTAGGACTACCTCCAGGTGACCAATCATTCCTCCAGGTCCCATACTGGGTGCCCCAACTGGATTACCTTTCATTCCTCCAGGTCCCCCCACCGGGTGCCCTGACTGGATTACCCCCAGGACTATCTCCAGGTGAGCAATCAGGCCTCTCATTCCTCCAGGTTCCCCAACGGGATTACCCCTAGGACTACCTCCAGGTGAGCTTTCAGGCCTCTCACTCCTACAGATCCCCCACCAGGTGTCCCAACTGGATTATCTCCGGTGAGCAATCAGTCCTTTCTTCACTCCTCCAGGTTCCCTACCAGTGTCCCTACTGGATTACCCCCGGGTCTACCTCCAGCTGAGCAATCAGGCCTCTCATTCCTCCAGGTCCCTCACCGGGTGCCCCAACTGGATTACCCCCGGGACTATCTCCGGTTGAGCAATCAGGTCTCTCATACCTCCAGGTCCCCCATCGGGTGCCCCAACTACAAGTGTGGTAGACAACATTGTTATATGACAAAAAGATCGTTAAATACATGCAGTACATATGTGTACCTGTTGATTTAAAACAGACCAGTTGGTTAGCAGCTAAGAGAATAGCCCAGGTATCTGAATAATTCGCGTATGCGAGTTCACATAGATACAAGGCAGCAAACCAGTCATCCTTTGTCTTTTCAGGCATTCTGTTTGTGTCTAGTTGTATGTTATTAGAATGTCGTTCATTGTCGTAATTATACCTCCCCCCTGCTTTCACTGTGTTACTTTTTCATTATAGAATACAAATTATTAGGTATGGAACCCAGAAGGATTAGTTGTTTGTTATTTGTCGCTTTAATAATTAAAAACATTAGCATAATTTTCAAATCTGCCATTGCTTTCAGGTCCACCACCAGGAGCGCCACCGATGATGATACGACCTCCACCCCTCCGTGGTGGCCTTCCAGGGTTACCACCCAGGATGATGCGACCAGGCCCACCCCCAGGACGGCCCCACGGCATGCCCCCGGGCCCACCACCAGGGTTGCCACCAAACATTCGACTTCCACCCAGGATGCCCCCAGGTGGACCTCCAGGTTACAGAACTCTTCTTGTTTCTTTATGTCTGAATCATGAATTTTTTCCCTTATGATATATCTTTAGAAAAGCAGGTAATAGTATGACAAGCAGTATTTATATATATTAATAAAAAAGCGTGTTGCTTAAGAATTGGTTAGCATTTTTTGCGGTTTTAAGCGCACTGTACTAATTTATCATTCACAACCGGCGTTTAAAATTGCATTAACGCAAAACAAATGTGAATAAGTTCTTATATTAACATTATTTTCCGTCACTGTAGTATCAGCAATAACGGTACTTGGGAGAATGATAAAAAAGTGCTCGAAAAACAGCTTGGTGTATTTTGAGACATTGGATGAGTGCGCAATGAGTGCCCCACCTCCTTGAAAGTGATGTTTATTCAAATTGTGACGCTTTGTTTTTCTTCAACAACGCATAAAGTAAATGTAAATATTTGTAGGTGAAAACGTAATGCATGTGGTGGTATGATGGACATTTTTTTGCCTGTGCTTCAATTAATTTTTAATTTGAATGTCATTTTTAAATTGTTTTTGGCATTTAAAACCTGTTTCTTTTCCAGGTATGCCTCCGCCAAGAATGATGCGTCCCCCGGGTGCGCCACCAGGCATACTTCCCCCGGGACTGCCCCCTCCACCTGGAATGGCCCCTCCATTAATGAACCCCAATGTGCTCAGTGCACCTCCAAGCATCATGAAGTTACCACAAAAGGTACATTGTTATGTAGTGCAGAGCAGTTTTGCAGGGTTTATTTCAATTTATACATCAGCTTCATATACGGTACCAGTAGAATCGAAATGAATAATTTAAAGTATACTTACAACAGCCTAGTAAATCATTTTAGAATTATTATTAGAATTGTGATTCTGAATTTTAAAGGGGTTGATGCACTATTTTCAAACATGATTTATTTAAAAGAGCTCTCAAAAACTTGAAAGAATTATCGAAATATCATGAAAAATAAAGGAGATGTGACCTATTGAAATTTTGCAATGAACATCAATGGAGGCGGCCATCTTTGAACGATGACGTCATCGCGCTTTTTTAACATATATGGCATATTGACAAAATGTCCTTTAAAGCAACGAAAATCACTGCAAATTAATTAAAAATAGATATACATATGTAAAATGTTTAAATTGTATGCTTATTTTTCATATGCAGTGATTTTCTTTGCTTTAAAAGACATTTTGTCAATATTCCATATACGGTAAAAAGGCGCGATGACGTCATCGTTCAAAGATGGCCTCCTCCATTTATGTTTCTTTGCAAATTTTCAATAGATCATATCTTTTTTATTTGTCACGCCATTTTGATAATTCTTTCAGCTTTTTTCAAGTCTTTCAGAGCCCTTTTAAATAAATCATGTTTGAAAATAGTGCATCTACCCCTTTAAGAACCACATTACCAGTACAATGTCAAGTAAAACCTCAGTCAGTTTTGAGAATGGATTGAGTTTCTCCACCTTGCTAAATTATCAGGTTTCATTGGTCCAATTATTATCACTGAACCAATCAGAATGCTTCATTCATATTTTCATTTGGTTGTTTCTAACATGACATCACTCTGGTATTATGACAACATATCCTGGTATTATGACATCACGTCATGCTATTATGTTGAAACTCAGTCTTTAAAAATTGTTGGGAAACAGATTAAGACTGTTCGTAAGATCTCTCATTGAGTAATAAGTTTCTTGAAACCAAGAATCACAAAATTCTAAACATAAAATAAATCTAAAGAAATATAAAAAGATCGGACAGGGAAAGTAGCATTCAAGGAGGACAGTAAACCACAAAACACAGAAACAAACACACAAACAAGAAGGCAAAAGCAATAATAAATGCAAACGACCTCACAAACACAAAAGGGTTGACAATAGGGCTACCGCCTTGGAACGGTCAGTGGCAAAGTAGGCCACTGGGGGTTTAAACCGGTTCTAGTGTGCACCAAATCTCACACTTACCCTACTATCATCCCATTAAAACAGGACAGTGTATATAAAGAAATCCCCGCCATGATCTAATCTCTAACCAACAAGGCAGCATTAATAGGCAATATAAGTAAAACACAAATATGCTCGTGTAAATATAATACAAAAACACAGTAGCCTAGAAAGCCACAATGAAGGTACTCAATGACTTTGCAGAAGCCAGAGCAGTAAGAGAATAAACCATTAAGGGCTCGACAAGAAAGATCATGGACAAACATCAAACGCCACCGTCCCAATCGGCTTTAGGTAGGCGTCATCATAGGGTCCACAGCCTGTCCGGTCTCGTACAGTTAAAGAGGAAATACAACTGTTTTACATGTATTTACATTCTGACACTTGATTGTGTTGGGGAAAAAAGCATTTAATTTCAATGTGTTTTGACCCTTAACCTGCTATATATATATATATATAATGGACTGTTCTTTCTTTGACTTAAGACCATTCCATTTATGTGACAAAGGGGTGTTTTGGGAAATTGACTGATCAACAGCCGGACATTGTAAACCCTGGTCAGCCTGCGAGTTACTCGCAGACTGATCTGGGTTTACAATGGACGCAAAGGCTATTATAGTCGTGCTGAGTGGGTTAAGAGATAATGCTGATGTATTCACATTCTTGCAGGCTCCAGAAGAGAAGAAAGATGCTGCAATTATCTCGGCGAAACCTCAGATCAAGAATGTGATTGGAGACGTGACCCGCTTTATGCCCACATCTCTCAAGGTCAAACGTACTGCAAAAGATACAAAGCTTAAAAAGCCAAGTAAGTGGTCTTGATAATAATGGCATTGTATGGGTGTAAATGACCCAGTTTGCTTTAATACCGACTACCTGAGTATATTTAAGAATAAAAAACAAAAGTAGTTCATCGACGATTGAGACAGTTTATGTATTCATGAGTGTGAAAATGAGTGAAATGTTTTCTTACCTTGTGATGAAATATTCATTGACATGGATGGGGAATGGTCAAGTGAAATGTTCAACCAAATTAATACTTTAGGCATGAGCAATGTCAGCCATATAGTACATGACAGTAATGGTCATAAAAACAACATTATTTCCAATTATTTAAAAAGACTGTAAAATTGGAAGTAAATAAATAAGCCATTTGACGGAACATAAATTTTACAGAAATCCAGTGGATTTTTGGTTAAATTTTTGGAGCGTAACCCATAATGTCGCAATTGGGAATTTGAGCATGATTTTCGTAAAATTGGGGAAAATAGAGTCCGACATTTATTTTATAACTGTAACATTAATACTTTACAGTACAAGCATGACATTTCACAGAGCTGTATGTCTCTTTGCCTCATATTTCTTAAAAAAGAAAACATTCTTTCAGTTGGGAATTATTGTCTCAAAATTGTGGGTGGGGGTGGGGAATATGTTTTAGCATGAGGAATATGACCCAAAAACGATTATAAAAACAACAGCAAAAAACGCTGAAATCGGTGTCATCGTTGGACTATGACATCAGTTGTCCATTGCATTATGTACTGACAATAATGGCATACAATTAAACTGAATAACTAGTACATGCATGTGGCCGTCTCACAGTGAAAAAAAACAGTCTCTACAGTGAAGCATCGTCTTAAATTTACTGCAAAAGCAGAACGTGGATATATTAACCTCATGTGACTTTTTATATAATTTGTATCAGTCTGTTTGTAAATCATGATGCTTTCTTGGTAACAACCTGTTATTGTGTTGCCAGGCAAAGAAGAAGAGAAGAGGAATATAGGGGTGGCCCCTAAACCTGCCCCAGCCACACAGCAACAGGGCAAGAGGAAGGATGATGCGTATGACCAGTTCATGAAGGAAATGGAGAACTTGTTGTAGTCGTTTACTAGGATCAAGTGGTACGTAGACGTTAAACATGGTAGTCCTTAAGGGCTGTGTTAGTTAGCAACCCCATGGTAGTCCTTAAGGACACTGTTAGTTACCAACCCCATGGTAGTCCTTAAGGGCTGTGTTAGTTACCAACCCCATGGTAGTCCTTAAGGACTGTGTTAGTTACCAACCCCATGGTAGTCCTTAAGGACACTGTTAGTTACCAACCCCATGGTAGTCCTTAAGGGCTGTGTTAGTTACCAACCCCATGGTAGTCCTTAAGGACTGTGTTAGTTACCAACCCCATGGTAGTCCTTAAGGACTGTGTTAGTTACCAACCCCATGGTAGTCCTTACGGACACTGTTAGTTACCAACCCCATGGTAGTCCTTAAGGACTGTGTTATTTACCAACCCCATGGTAGTCCTTAAGGACTGTGTTAGTTACCAACCCCATGGTAGTCCTTAAGGACTGTGTTAGTTACCAACCCCATGGTAGTCCTTAAGGACACTGTTAGTTACCAACCCCATGGTAGTCCTTAAGGGCTGTGTTAGTTACCAACCCCATGGTAGTCCTTAAGGACACTGTTAGTTACCA
>JAWPHD010013676.1:0-66523 GCA_037043455.1 Cyrtodaria siliqua | reverse complement strand
GAATAATACAGATACTGGGATAACTATAGCAGTATGGTCGAGAGAATAATACAGATACTGGGTTAACTATAGCAGTATGTTAGAGAGAATAATACAGATACTGGGTTAACTATAGCAGTACTGGTAGAGAGAATAATACAGATACTGGGTTAACTATAGCAGTACTGTAGAGAGAATAATACAGATACTGGGCTAACTATAGCAGTATGGTAGAGAGAATAATACAGATACTGGGTTAACTATAGCAGTACTGTAGAGAGAATAATACAGATACTGGGTTAACTATAGCAGTATGGTCGAGGGAATAATACAGATACCGGGTTAACTATAGCAGTACGGTATAGAGAATAATACAGATACTGGGTTAACTTTAGCAGTACGGTAGAGAGAATAATACAGATACTGGGTTAACTATAGCAGTATTGTCGAGGGAATAATACAGATACTGGGTTAACTATAGCTGTATGGTAGAGAGAATAATACAGATACTGGGTTAACTATAGCAGTACTGTAGAGAGAATAATACAGATACCGGGTTAACTATAGCAGTATGGTAGTGCGAATAATACAGATACTGGGTTAACTATAGCAGTATGGTAGAGAGAATAATACAGATACTGGGTTAACTATAGCAGTATGGTAGAGAGAATAATACAGATACTGGGTTAACTATAGCAGTATGATAGAGAGAATAATACAGATACTGGGTTATCTGTAGCAATATGGTATTGAGAACAATACAGATACTGGGTTAACTATAGCAGTACTGTAGGGAGAATAATACAGATACTGGGTTATCTGTAGCAGTATGGTAGAGAGAATAATACAGATACTGGGTTAAATATAGCAGTACTGTAGGGAGAATAATACAGATACTGGGTTATCTGTAGCAGTATGGTAGAGAGAATAATACAGATACTGGGTTAACTATAGCAGTATGGTAAAGAGAATAATACAGATACTGGGTTAACTATAGCAGTACTGTAAGGAGTATAATACAGATACTGGGTTATCTGTAGCAGTATGGTAGAGAGAATAATACAGATACTGGGTTAACTATAGCAGTACTGTAGGGAGAATAATACAGATACTGGTTTAACTATAGCAGTACTGTAGAGAGAATAATACAGACACTGGGTTAACTATAGCAGTTTGGTAGAGAGAATAATACAGATACTGGGTTAACTATAGCAGTATGATAGAGAGAATAATACAGATACTGGGTTATCTGTAGCAGTATGGTATTGAGAATAATACAAATACTGGGTTATCTGTAGCAATATGGTATTGAGAACAATACAGATACTGGGTTAACTATAGCAGTATGGTAAAGAGAATAATACAGATACTGGGTTAACTATAGCAGTATGTTAGAGAGAATAATACAGAAACTGGGTTATCTGTAGCAATATGGTATTGAGAATAATACAGATACTGGTTAACTATAGCAGTATGGTAGAGAGAATAATACAGATACTGGGTTAACTATAGCAGTACTGTAGGGAGAATAATACAGATACTGGTTTAACTATAGCAGTACTGTAGAGAGAATAATACAGACACTGGGTTAACTATCACAGTTTGGTAGAGAGAATAATACAGATACTGGGTTAACTATAGCTGTATGGTAGAGAGAATAATACAGATACTGGGTTAACTATAGCAGTACTGTAGAGAGAATAATACAGATACCGGGTTAACTATAGCAGTATGGTAGAGAGAATAATACAGATACTGGGTTAACTATAGCAGTATGTTAGAGAGAATAATACAGAAACTGGGTTATCTGTAGCAATATGGTATTGAGAATAATACAGATACTGGGTTAACTATAGCGGTATGGTAGAGAGAATAATACAGATACTTGGTTAACTATAGCAGTATCTTCGAGAGAATAATACAGATACTGGGTTAACATTAGCAGTACGGTATAGAGAATAATACAGATACTGGGTTAACTTTAGCAGTATGGTAGAGAGAATAATACAGATACTGGGTTAACTATAGCAGTACTTTAGAGAGAATAATACAGATACTGGGTTAACTATAGCAGTATGGTAGAGAGAATAATACAGATACTGGGTTAACTATAGCAGTATGGTAGAGAGAATAATACAGATACTGGGTTAACAATAGCAGTATGCTAGAGAGAATAATACAGATACTGGGATAACTATAGCAGTATGGTCGAGAGAATAATACAGATACTGGGTTAACTATAGCAGTATGTTAGAGAGAATAATACAGATACTGGGTTAACTATAGCAGTATGGTAGAGAGAATAATACAGATACTGTGTTAACTATAGCAGTACTGTAGAGAGAATACTACAGATACTGGGCTAACTATAGCAGTATGGTAGAGAGAATAATACAGATACTGGGTTAACTATAGCAGTACTGTAGAGAGAATAATACAGATACTGGGTTAACTATAGCAGTATGGTCGAGGGAATAATACAGATACCGGGTTAACTATAGCAGTACGGTATAGAGAATAATACAGATACTGGGTTAACTTTAGCAGTACGGTAGAGAGAATAATACAGATACTGGGTTAACTATAGCAGTATGGTCGAGGGAATAATACAGATACTGGGTTAACTATAGCTGTATGGTAGAGAGAATAATACAGATACTGGGTTAACTATAGCAGTACTGTAGAGAGAATAATACAGATACCGGGTTAACTATAGCAGTATGGTAGAGCGAATAATACAGATACTGGGTTAACTATAGCAGTATGGTAGAGAGAATAATACAGATACTGGGTTAACTATAGCAGTATGGTAGAGAGAATAATACAGATACTGGGTTAACTATAGCAGTATGTTAGAGAGAATAATACAGATACTGGGTTATCTGTAGCAATATGGTATTGAGAACAATACAGATACTGGGTTAACTATAGCAGTACTATAGGGAGAATAATACAGATACTGGGTTATCTGTAGCAGTATGGTAGAGAGAATAATACAGATACTGGGTTAACTATAGCAGTACTGTAGGGAGAATAATACAGATACTGGGTTATCTGTAGCAGTATGGTAGAGAGAATAATACAGATACTGGGTTAACTATAGCAGTATGGTAGAGAGAATAATACAGATACTGGGTTAACTATAGCAGTACTGTAGGGAGAATAATACAGATACTGGGTTATCTGTAGCAGTATGGTAGAGAGAATAATACAGATACTGGGTTAACTATAGCAGTACTGTAGGGAGAATAATACAGATACTGGTTTAACTATAGCAGTACTGTAGAGGGAATAATAAAGACACTGGGTTAACTATAGCAGTTTGGTAGAGAGAATAATACAGATACTGGGTTAACTATAGCAGTATGATAGAGAGAATAATACAGATACTGGGTTATCTGTAGCAGTATGGTATTGAGAATAATACAAATACTGGGTTATCTGTAGCAATATGGTATTGAGAACAATACAGATACTGGGTTAACTATAGCAGTATGGTAAAGAGAATAATACAGATACTGGGTTAACTATAGCAGTATGTTAGAGAGAATAATACAGAAACTGGGTTATCTGTAGGAATATGGTATTGAGAATAATACAGATACTGGGTTAACTATAGCAGTATGGTAGAGAGAATAATACAGATACTGGGTTAACTATAGCAGTACTGTAGGGAGAATAATACAGATACTGGTTTAACTATAGCAGTACTGTAGAGAGAATAATACAGACACTGGGTTAACTAAAGCAGTTTGGTAGAGAGAATAATACAGATACTGGGTTAACTATAGCTGTATGGTAGAGAGAATAATACAGATACTGGGTTAACTATAGCAGTACTGTAGAGAGAATAATACAGATACCGGGTTAACTATAGCAGTATGGTAGAGAGAATAATACAGATACTGGGTTAACTATAGCAGTATGTTAGAGAGAATAATACAGAAACTGGGTTATCTGTAGCAATATGGTATTGAGAATAATACAGATACTGGGTTAACTATAGCAGTATGGTAGAGAGAATAATACAGATACTGGGTTAACTATAGCAGTACTGTAGGGAGAATAATACAGATACTGGTTTAACTATAGCAGTACTGTAGAGAGAATAATACAGACACTGGGTTAACTATAGCAGTTTGGTAGAGAGAATAATACAGATACTGGGTTAACTATAGCAGTATGATAGAGAGAATAATACAGATACTGGATTAACTATAGCAGTATGGTAGAGAGAATAATACAGATACTGGGTTAACTATAGCAGTATGGTCGAGGGAATAATACAGATACTGGGTTAACTATAGCAGTATGGTCGAGAGAATAATACAGATACTGGGTTAACTATAGCAGTATGGTAGAGAGACTAATACAGATACTGGGTTAACTATAGCAGTATGGTAGAGAGAATAATACAGATACTGGGTTAACTATAGCAGTACTGTAGAGAGAATAATACAGATACTGGGTTAACTATAGCAGTATGGTAGAGAGAATAATACAGATACTGGGTTAACTATAGCAGTATGGTCGAGGGAATGATATAGATACTGGGTTAACTATAGCAGTACGGTAGAGAGAATAATACAGATACTGGGTTAACTTTAGCAGTACGGTAGAGAGAATAATACAGATACTGGGTTAACACTAGCAGTATGATAGAGAGAATAATAGAGATACTGGGTTAACTATAGCAGTATGGTCGAGGGAATAATACAGATACTGGGTTAACTATAGCAGTATGGTAGAGAGAATAATACAGATACTGGGTTAACTATAGCAGTATGGTAGAGAGAATAATACAGATACTGGGTTAACTATAGCAGTATGGTAGAGAGAATAATACAGATACTGGGTTAACTATAGCAGTATGGTAGAGAGAATAATACAGATACTGGGTTAACTACAGCTGTATGGAAGAGAGAATAATACAGATACTAGGTTAACTATAGCAGTACGGTAGAGAGAATAATACAGGTACTGGGTTAACTATAGCAGTACTTTAGAGAGAATAATACAGATACTAGGTTAACTATAGCAGTATGGTGGAGAGAATAATACAGGTACTGGGTTAACTATAGCAGTACTTTAGAGAGAATAATAAATATACAGGGTTAACTCTAGCAGTACGGTAGAGAGAATAATACAGATATTGGGTTAACTATAGCAGTATGGTAGAGAGAATAATACAGATACTGGGTTAACTATAGCAGTATGTTAGAGAGAATAATACAGAAACTGGGTTATCTGTAGCAATATGGTATTAAGAATAATACAGATACTGGGTTAACTATAGCAGTATGGTAGAGAGAATAATACAGATACTGGGTTAACTATAGAAGTACTGTAGGGAGAATAATACAGATACTGGTTTAACTATAGCAGTACTGTAGAGAGAATAATACAGACACTGGGTTAACTATAGCAGTTTGGTAGAGAGAATAATACAGATACTGGGTTAACTATAGCAGTATGATAGAGAGAATAATACAGATACTGGGTTAACTCTAGCAGTATGGTAGAGAGACTAATACAGATACTGGGTTAACTATAGCAGTATAGTAGAGAGAATAATACAGATACTGGGTTAACTATAGCAGTACTGTAGAGAGAATAATACAGATACTGGGATAACTATAGCAGTATGGTAGGGAGAATAATACAGATACTGGTTTAACTATAGCAGTACTGTAGAGAGAATAATACAGACACTGGGTTAACCATAGCAGTTTGGTAGAGAGATTAATACAGATACTGGGTTAACTATAGCAGTATGGTAGAGAGACTAATACAGATACTGGGTTAACTATAGCAGTATGGTAGAGAGAATAATACAGATACTGGGTTAACTATAGCAGTACTGTAGAGAGAATAATACAGATACTGGGTTAACTATAGCAGTATGGTAGAGAGAATAATACAGATACTGGGTTAACTATAGCAGTATGGTCGAGGGAATGATATAGATACTGGGTTAACTATAGCAGTACGGTAGAGAGAATAATACAGATACTGGGTTAACTTTAGCAGTACGGTAGAGAGAATAATACAGATACTGGGTTAACACTAGCAGTATGATAGAGAGAATAATAGAGATACTGGGTTAACTATAGCAGTATGGTAGAGAGAATAATACAGATACTGGGTTAACTATAGCTGTATGGAAGAGAGAATAATACAGATACTGGGTTAACTATAGCAGTATGGTAGAGAGAATAATACAGATACTGGGTTAACTATAGCTGTATGGAAGAGAGAATAATACAGATACTAGGTTAACTATAGCAGTACGGTAGAGAGAATAATACAGGTACTGGGTTAACTATAGCAGTACTTTAGAGAGAATAATACAGATACTAGGTTAACTATAGCAGTATGGTGGAGAGAATAATACAGGTACTGGGTTAACTATAGCAGTACTTTAGAGAGAATAATAAATATACAGGGTTAACTCTAGCAGTACGGTAGAGAGAATAATACAGATATTGGGTTAACTATAGCAGTATGGTAGAGAGAATAATACAGATACTGGGTTAACTATAGCAGTATGTTAGAGAGAATAATACAGAAACTGGGTTATCTGTAGCAATATGGTATTAAGAATAATACAGATACTGGGTTAACTATAGCAGTATTGTAGAGAGAATAATACAGATACTGGGTTAACTATAGAAGTACTGTAGGGAGAATAATACAGATACTGGTTTAACTATAGCAGTACTGTAGAGAGAATAATACAGACACTGGGTTAACTATAGCAGTTTGGTAGAGAGAATAATACAGATACTGGGTTAACTATAGCAGTATGATAGAGAGAATAATACAGATACTGGGTTAACTCTAGCAGTATGGTAGAGAGACTAATACAGATACTGGGTTAACTATAGCAGTATAGTAGAGAGAATAATACAGATACTGGGTTAACTATAGCAGTACTGTAGAGAGAATAATACAGATACTGGGATAACTATAGCAGTATGGTAGGGAGAATAATACAGATACTGGTTTAACTATAGCAGTACTGTAGAGAGAATAATACAGACACTGGGTTAACCATAGCAGTTTGGTAGAGAGATTAATACAGATACTGGGTTAACTATAGCAGTATGGTAGAGAGACTAATACAGATACTGGGTTAACTATAGCAGTATGGTAGAGAGAATAATACAGATACTGGGTTAACTATAGCAGTACTGTAGAGAGAATAATACAGATACTGGGTTAACTATAGCAGTATGGTAGAGAGAATAATACAGATACTGGGTTAACTATAGCAGTATGGTCGAGGGAATGATATAGATACTGGGTTAACTATAGCAGTACGGTAGAGAGAATATTACAGATACTGGGTTAACTTTAGCAGTACGGTATAGAGAATAATACAGATACTGGGTCAACTTTAGCTGTATGGAAGAGAGAATAATACAGATACTAGGTTAACTATAGCAGTACGGTAGAGAGAATAATACAGGTACTGGGTTAACTATAGCAGTACTTTAGAGAGAATAATACAGATACTAGGTTAACTATAGCAGTATGGTGGAGAGAATAATACAGGTACTGGGTTAACTATAGCAGTACTTTAGAGAGAATAATAAATATACAGGGTTAACTCTAGCAGTACGGTAGAGAGAATAATACAGATATTGGGTTAACTATAGCAGTATGGTAGAGAGAATAATACAGATACTGGGTTAACTATAGCAGTATGTTAGAGAGAATAATACAGAAACTGGGTTATCTGTAGCAATATGGTATTAAGAATAATACAGATACTGGGTTAACTATAGCAGTATGGTAGAGAGAATAATACAGATACTGGGTTAACTATAGAAGTACTGTAGGGAGAATAATACAGATACTGGTTTAACTATAGCAGTACTGTAGAGAGAATAATACAGACACTGGGTTAACTATAGCAGTTTGGTAGAGAGAATAATACAGATACTGGGTTAACTATAGCAGTATGATAGAGAGAATAATACAGATACTGGGTTAACTCTAGCAGTATGGTAGAGAGACTAATACAGATACTGGGTTAACTATAGCAGTATAGTAGAGAGAATAATACAGATACTGGGTTAACTATAGCAGTACTGTAGAGAGAATAATACAGATACTGGGATAACTATAGCAGTATGGTAGAGAGAATAATACAGATACTGGGTTAACTATAGCAGTATGGTCGAGGGAATGATACAGATACTGGGTTAACTATAGCAGTACGGTATAGAGAATAATACAGATACTGGGTCAACTTTAGCAGTACGGTAGAGAGAATAATACAGATACTGGGTTAACACTAGCAGTATGATAGAGAGAATAATAGAGATACTGGGTTAACTATAGCAGTATGGTCGAGGGAATAATACAGATACTGGGTTAACTATAGCAGTATGGTAGAGAGAATAATACAGATACTAGGTAAACTATAGCTGTATGGAAGAGAGAATAATACAGATACTGGGTTAACTACAGCAGTATGGTAGAGAGAATAATACAGATACTGGGTTAACTTTAGCAGTATGGTCGAGGGAATGATACAGATACTGGGTTAACTATAGCAGTATGGTCGAGGGAATAATACAGATACTGGGTTAACTATAGCAGTATGGTAGAGAGAATAATACAGATACTGGGTTAACTATAGCAGTACGGTAGAGAGAATAATACAGATACTGGGTTTACTTTAGCTGTACGGTAGAGAGAATAATACAGATACTGGGTTAACTATAGCAGTACTGTAGAGAGAATAATACAGATACTGGGTTAACACTAGCAGTATGATAGAGAGAATAATACAGAAACTGGGTTAACTATATCAGTATGTTAGAGAGAATAATACAGATACTGGGTTAACTATAGCTGTATGGAAGAGAGAATAATACAGATACTGGGTTAACTACAGCAGTATGGTAGAGAGAATAATCGAGATACTGGGTTAACTTTAGCAGTATGGTCGAGAGCATGTTACAGATACTGGGTTAGCTATAGCAGTATGGTCGAGGGAATAATACAGATACTGGGTTAACTATAGCAGTATGGTAGAGAGAATAATACAGATACTGGGTTAACTATAGCAGTATTGTAGAGAGAATAATACAGATACTGGGTTAACTATAGCAGTACGGTAGAGAGAATAATACAGATACTGGGTTAACTGTAGCAGTATGGTCGAGAGAATAATACAGATACTGGGTTAACTATAGCAGTACTGTAGAGAGAATAATACATATACTGGGTTAACTGTAGCAGTATGGTAGAGAGAATAATACAGATACTGGGTTAACTATAGCAGTACGGTAGAGAGAATAGTACAGATACTGGGTTAACTATAGCAGTACGGTAGAGAGAATAATACAGATACTGGGTTAACTATAGCAGTACTGTAGAAAAAATAATACAGATACTGGTTTAACTATAGCAATACTGTAGAGAGAATAATACAGATACTGGGTTAACTATAGCAGTACTGTAGAGAGAATAATACAGATACTGGGTTAACTATAGCAGTATGGTAGAGAGAATAATACAGATACTGGGTTAACTATAGCAGTATGGTAGAGAGAATAATACAGATACTGGGTTAACTATAGCAGTACTGTAGAGAGAATAATACAGATACTGGTTTAACTATAGCAATACTGTAGAGAGAATAATACAGATACTGGGTTAACTATAGCAGTATGTTAGAGACAATAATACAGAAACTGGGTTATCTATAGCAATATGGTAGAGAGAATAATACAGATACTGGGTTAACTATAGCAGTGTGGTAGAGAGAATAATACAGATACTGGGTTAACTATAGCAGTATGTTAGAGAGAATAATACAGATACTGGGTTAACTATAGCAGTGTGGTAGAGAGAATAATACAGATACTGGGTTAACTATAGCAGTATGGTAGAGAGAATAATACAGATACTGGTTTAACTATAGCAGTACGTTAGAGAGAATAATACAGATACTGGGTTAACTATAGCAGTACGGTAGAGAGAATAATACAGATACTGGGTTAACTATAGCAGTAAGGTAGAGAGAATAATACAGATACTGGGTTAACTATAGCAGGACTGTAGAGAGAATAATACAGATACTGGTTTAACTATAGCAACACTGTAGAGAGAATAATACAGATACTGGGTTAACTATAGCAGTACTGTAGAGAGAATAATACAGATACTGGGTTAACTATAGCAGTATGGTAGAGAGAATAATACAGATACTGGGTTAACTATAGCAGTATGGTAGAGAGAATAATACAGATACTGGGTTAACTATAGCAGTACTGTAGAGAGAATAATACAGATACTGGTTTAACTATAGCAATACTGTAGAGAGAATAATACAGATACTGGGTTAACTATAGCAGTATGGTCGAGGGAATAATACAGATACTGGGTTAACTATAGCAGTATGGTAGAGAGAATAATAGAGATACTGGGTTAATTATAGCAGTATGGTAGAGAGAATAATACAGATACTGGGTTAACACTAGCAGTATGGTAGAGAGAATAATACAGATACTGGGTTAACTGTAGCAGTGCGGTAGAGAGAATAATACAGATACTGGGTTAACTATAGCAGTATGGTCGAGGGAATAATACAGATACTGCGTTAACTATAGCAGTACGGTAGAGAGAATAATACAGATACTGGGTTAACTATAGCAGTATGGTAGAGAGAATAATAGAGATACTGGGTTAACTATAGCAGTATGGTAGAGAGAATAATACAGATACTGGGTTAACTATAGCAGTATGGTCGAGGGAATAATACAGATACTGGGTTAACTATAGCAGTAGGGTAGAGAGAATAGTAGAGATACTGGGTTAACTATAGCAGTATGGTAGAGAGAATAATACAGATACTGGGTTAACTATAGCAGTATGGTCGAGGGAATAATACAGATACTGGGTTAACTATAGCAGTATGGTAGAGAGAATAATACAGATACTGGGTTAACTATAGCAGTATGGTCGAGAGAATAATACAGATACTGGGTTAACTATAGCAGTACGGTAGAGAGAATAATACAGATACTGGGTTAACTATAGCAGTACGGTAGAGAGAATAATACAGATACTGGGTTAACTATAGCAGTATGGTAGAGAGAATAATAGAGATACTGGGTTAACTATAGCAGTATGGTAGAGAGAATAATACAGATACTGGGTTAACTATAGCAGTATGGTAGAGAGAATAATACAGATACTGGGTTAACTATAGCAGTATGGTGGAGGGAATAATACAGATACTGGGTTAATTATAGCAGTATGGTAGAGAGAATAATAGAGATACTGGGTTAACTATAGCAGTACGGTAGAGAGAATAATACAGATACTGGGTTAACTATAGCAGTATGGTCGAGGGAATAATACAGATATTGGGTTAACTATAGCAGTATGGTAGAGAGAATAATACAGATACTGGGTTAACTATAGCAGTATGGTAGAGAGAATAATACAGATACTGGTTTAACTATAGCAATACTGTAGAGAGAATAATACAGATACTGGGTTAACTATAGCAGTACTGTAGAGAGAATAATACAGATACTGGGTTAACTATAGCAGTATGGTAGAGAGAATAATACAGATACTGGGTTAACTATAGCAGTATGGTCGAGGGAATAACACAGATACTTGGTTAACACTAGCAGTATGGTAGAGAGAATTATACAGATACTGGGTTAACTATAGCAGTATGGTCGAGAGAATAATACAGATACTGGGTTAACTATAGCAGTACTGTAGAGAGAATAATACAGATACTGGGTTAACTATAGCAGTATGGTAGAGAGAATAATACAGATACTGGATTAACTATAGCAGTATGGTAGAGAGAATAAAACAGATACTGGGTTAACTATAGCAGTATGGTAGAGAGAATAATACAGATACTGGGTTAACTATAGCAGTATGGTAGAGAGAATAATACAGATAGGTGTTAACTATAGCAGTATGGTAGAGAGAACAATACAGATACTGGGTTAACTATAACAGTATGGTAGAGAGAATAATACAGATAGGTGTTAACTATAGCAGTATGGTAGAGAGAATAATACAGATACTGGGTTAACTATGGCAGTATGGTAGAGAGAATAATACAGATAGGTGTTAACTATAGCAGTATGGTAGAGAGAACAATACAGATACTGGGTTAACTATAGCAGTATGGTAGAGAGAATAATACAGATACTGGGTTAACTATAGCAGTATGGTAGAGAGAATAATACAGATACTGAGTTAACTATAACAGTACGGTAGAGAGAATAATACAGATACTGGATTAACTATAGCAGTATGGTAAAGAGAATAATACAGATACTTGGTTAACTATAGCAATGTTGTATAGAGAATAATACATATACTTGGTTAACTATAGCCGTATGGTATAGAGAATAATCGAGATACTGGGTTAACTATAGCAGTATGGTAAAGAGAATAATACAGATACTGGGTTAACTATAGCAATGTGGTATAGAGAATAATACAGATACTTGGTTAACTATAGCCGTATGGTATAGAGAATAATCGAGATACTGGGTTAACTATAGCAGTACGGTAGAGTGAATAATACAGATACTGGGTTAACTATAGCAGTATGGTAGAGAGAATAATACAGATATTGGGTTAACTATAGCAGTATGGTCGAGGGAATAATACAGATACTGGGTTAACTATAGCAGTATGGTCGAGGGAATAATACAGATACTGGGTTAACTATAGCAGTATGGTAGAGAGAATAATACAGGTACTGGGTTAACTATAGCAATACGGTAGAGAGAATAATACCGATACTGTATTAACTATAGCACGATGGTAGAGAGAATAATACATTGATTTAACTATAGCGATGTAATAGCGATGTGTAATATATATTGGGTTAACTCTAGCGGTATGGTATATCTTTTCCAATTTCAAAGTATGGTTTTAACAACAATGTTAACACACACACACGCGCGCTCTCGCGCACGCAAATACGCACGAACGCTCACACACACAGACACAAATGCACACACATGCACACCCACGCGCACACACGCGCACACACGCGCACACACACACACACACACACACACTCATATACATTCCTTGCTGTTCACGATTTAGCTATTTACAAGATTCAATGTTTAGTCTTACGTTGCTTAATTATCAGCTCTACAAATAATGCAGGTTTATCGCCACAAGTCACTTTAATCTCGGCTTTTGATATTATTTCATGAGAGACTATATCACCCTCTCCATTTTCGGTAATTTTACACGTATATCCACTGCCTGAAGGTAACCCACTGTCTCCGTACATATACATTAAAATGGTTCATGTAGGCAAACAGTCCAATATCACTCCATAGTTGCATGAGTCCCCTTCTAGTACTATGCATATATCTGTTCCTTCCTTAGCACTATATTTCAACAACGAGTACCCTTGCAAGAAACTCAGCTAACGTATATAAAAGCAGTATGGGTCTCACTACAGAATTACCTCCCTTGGCCATGACGGTAGGAAGATTTCTACACCGTAAAATACTAGGGATGTGTTAATCGGTTTGCTCTCAACTTGGAAATGTGCAATCATTCTCTTATTTCTGCCTTCAGGTGACAAGATTGGAAAATGTTCATGACTTCTGCCAAGTTTGGATGCCTCAGGGTGATTTTCGAGGAAGACATGATAATTTGAAAATGGGTAGGAATACAGTTGAATTATCAGTGAAATTGAGCTATTTTTGAGGGGTGCTGAGAAAGAATGGAATTTAAAAAAAAAAAAATCTGGTCAACTTTTGAATTTTTGTGGATATTCTGAGCTTCAAGAAAGGTTTGCAGATTGAGGGGAGATTTTAAGACCAATGGACATTTTATAGTATGTTTGCAGTGGTCCACAAGTGACCGTTTCTAGATATATTATATAGTGTTGATTAATTCACTAGTGAGACGTTAAACAACCCTCATCTGGATCAGAGAAAAGCTTGAGGGACAGCGCTTGTTGTTGCTAGAGTGGATTTTTTAAATTGAAATCTTGATTTTAGAGTAAAACAGTGCATTTCTAAGGTATAATATGGATGCTGATAAGTATTTGAAGCTTTTGCAGTGTACAATAGACTACTTTGCTTCTAGTCGGACCCCGTGCATGCTTTATAACCGTCATTTGGGACTTAATAGACGAATCTGTGGTCAGAAAGTTTCAGAATATGGGAGACTGTCGATTGTTTTGACTGGGAGACATACTCAGATGAACATGTTAGCTCATAGAGTGATGTATATGTGTGTGATGTATGTTCCTGGTATTCCTAGTGGGATGGACGTGTCTCATCTCTGCCACAACAGTGTTATGTTTGCGATATGACCATCTCAGCTTGGAGCCTAATAGCGTCAACATGGAAAGACAAAGATGCCTGCATATGATACCAATATTGTGTTTAGGACATAAAGAGTTTCCTGATTGCATGCTTCATGTGAGTAGATTGTTTATATTATCCTATTGTAGTGTTTAATGTCAAATTGTTAACCCACCCACTTTTCATATAGCAACATGTGTGGTCATTGTTTACTTGTCGCGAAGGTCAGTTGAGTATGTTTTATGTTGTCGTTGGTCATCGTATACTTTAAATTTGTTCACTTTGTTGATAAATCAGGCTGTTTTATAAGTTTGTAACATTTGTCGATGTTTGTCGTACGTTTTTTTGTCCTGAATTTTCTTAAGTGACCGTAACACTTTTGTGTTTTGGGGAAATGACCCTCCAACAGCCTTAACTTTTTCTATTGCTGAATTTGCTCGTCCGTCATTTAACCGTGCAGAGGCACTTACTTTTCTGCCTTTAGCGTTACGTCGAAAGGTTACGTCTTTCGGGTTTGAGGCATTGATACCGCGGTGTAATGCCTCTAGCTTATTTGTGTCGGCACCTTTACATGTCTTGGTCACAGCGTCTTTTCCCAGTCGAACATTTAAACAGTCGTTAAGTTTATGTTTGTCTTCTCCCTGAATCTTTAGAGGTTTACATGGTGTTGGCATAAAATGTTTTCTCCACGTTGAGATTGGTGGATTACCCCCACACGCCATGGAATATTTTATACAAGTTTTACCACATTTATCCTGGTAGCAGTCTATTATAGCCATCTTCACATTTTCACATTTTTGTTGTAAACAGGGAATATTGTGTCGCCTAAACTCTGCTGTACATTTTTAAACTCAGTTAGTACACGGTGAGATGTATGCTCGATCCCGTTTGGTATGTCCAGGAAACATCTTTTGTGAAAACTCAGTCCTCTTAATTTTACTTCTCATTGTTTTAGTAGGATGTACAACATCTGCCATTTTTGACATTGGTTTGCCCGTAATAGCAAGTTGAGCAGCACGAGCGCCCTTGAATGCTTTGCTGTCCCCGTCTGATGTCATGTTGTCAATAGTGATCGGCGTGTCACTCTTCAATATCGATTCCATCGCTAATCTGGCCTCTATGATCGTCACTTGTAAACGAAGTATGACATTTGTATCGACTTGACGGTTATTGATGCATTAGTGAATAATCTTTTTTATTATTTATTTCTCACTTTTTTTCATTACTTATTTATTTATTTACTTACTTACTTACTTACTTACTTACTTACTTACTTACTTACTTACTTACTTACTTACTTACTTACTTACATACTGTCTGTCTGTCTGTCTGTCTGTCTGTCTGTCTGTCTGTCTGTCTGTCTGTCTGTCTGTCTGTTTGTCTGTCTGTCCTGTCCTGTCCTGTCCTGTCCCTTCCTGTCCTGTCCTGTCCTGTCCTGTCCTGTCCTGTCCTGTTCTGTCCTGTCCTGTCCTGTCTTGTCTTGGCTTGGCTTGTCTTGTCTTGTCTTGTCTTGTCTTGTCTTGTCTTGTCTTGTCTTGCCTTGCCTTGCCTTGCCTTGCCTTGCCTTGTCTTGTCTTGTCTTGTCTTGTCCTGTTTTGTCTTGTCTTTCTTGTGATTGTGATGTGATGTGATGTGATGATGTGTTGTGTTGTGTTGTGTTGTGTTGTTTTGTGTTGTGTTGTGTTGTTTTGTGTTGTGTTGTGTTGTGTTGTGTTGTGTTGTGTTGTGTTGTGTTGTGTTGTGTTGTGTTGTGTTTAGATGATGTGGTGGTGGTGGTGGTGGTGGTGGTGTTGGTGGTGGTGATGATGATGATGATGATGATGATGATGATGATGATGATGATGTCATGTGATGGTGTGATGATATCATGTTATGTGATGTGATGTAATTGTAAGAAGTAAATAGATATTAAATAATGTTTAATTAATAGTTATTAAACTTACCTATTTGGTCGGTATCCTGAAGATTTTTGCTGCATCCAGACCTCGCATTACATGCGCTGTGGTCCGAGTGGGAACAAAGTTTACTGCCAATGTGCATGCTAATCACTTTCTTTAGATTTGTCTGCATCTCTATGATGGTAGTGCTGACTTGAGTGGCTGGCTGCATTGGAGTTGTCTCCCCTGCTGACGTCAGACTGTTGTTATATTGGGAGTCTACCAAACCCGGAATTGAGGCGTCTTTTTCAAACCCTCACGCGACGTTGTTTTCTCGGACTTGCTGTCTTGCACGGTTGAAACTTGCATATGCCATCTCCGAAACTTTGTCAGCAGCAATATTGCTATGGCTTTGCATAGATGAGTCAGATGGTGGTGGAATTTTCAGGCATGTCATCAAGTACCGAATGTCGTTTGGGCCAGATTTTGTGTCCATTAACCCCACTGCTACTGACAGGTTTATGTCGGCAACTTTTGGTCCCGGTCGATTGGTGTTCACCGTTTCATAAAGCTTATGTTCTTTGCCAACGAACCCACATTTAAGACATTTCATTCTCTTGCACCACCCTAACCCCATCTGTTTATCAATTTCCAAGTCAAAGTTAAATTTCCCTTGACAGGTGCCATCCCAGGATCTGTGATCAGAGTATGTATCAAAGAACATGTCAGCAGTCTTCCCAAGGTGAAAGATACGGTATGTACGCAGTTCATGTTTATCACTCTCAGCTTTAGCACTATCCATAAGTGCTTGCTCTATAGGCGTTTTGGCAGCCTTGCTTGGTTTCAAGATCATTGTTGCTGGAATCTTCTTGTCTAAGCTCCACACAGTAACACATTTGATTTTTTATCCTGAATTAAGAGACTATCATGCACGTCTTTAGTCAGTCTCTTAATGGTCACTGTCCGCGTGTCATCAGACCACCTGCCTGAAAGTGGTTTAAATCTATTTTGGTCGACGAACTTCTTAAAGTGTGATATTTTATGTTTCATTATTCCAAGTAAACTCCTTTTTATAAATAGTAAACTTGCTTCCTAGCTAGCTTTGTTCTGTAATAATCTCTTATCAAGTTATGCCCCTTGAAAGACAAACTCCATTTACACCCTGAATAACATAATAAATGATGACATCATGAAGATGACGTTACGTTTTGGCGTAAAAATCTGACCATATTAAGTTAGGAAGGCTGAGGATTTCATCAATCCAGCTTAGCCATCCACTACAATTACAAGTAAGCTTATCTACCAACAATGAAGTTTCTTTGGAAGCAGAAATGATAAGTCAAAAATGATGTACTGTTCGAATAACAAAGCATTTATTCAAGAAACCAATAAATTGCCATATAAGGGCATGCATTTTGACACTTGAAATAGGTAATATTACATAAACAGTAAATTTGATTCAATGATACGATAAAACAATCATATGATACAAAAACCTAAAAGTTCAAACATTTTCTTTAACAAGTATGGAAGATATTCAAGTTTAGCGGTTGATATGTCGTGGCAGTTCTGTGCATTTTCAAGTCGTCCGAAACTGACTTCAAGCAAATGTGACCGGCTTCATGTTTCATGCCTTTTGTTAAAAATAGTCCGCGGATAACACCAAGTAAAGTCATTTTATGTTCGTCAATATTGTTTCTTTGTTTGATAAAGTTTTGAGTCTTATGTCAAAAAAATAATTCAGTTAAAGGTCCACTACAGAATTACCTCCCTTGGCCATGACGGTAGGAAGATTCCTACACCGTAAAAAACTAGGGCTGTGTAATCGGTTTGCTCTCAACTTGGAAATGTGCAATCATTCTCTTATTTCTGCCTTCAGGTGACAAGATTGGAACATGTTCATGACTTCTGCCAAGTTTGGATGCCACTTGGTGATTTTCGAGGAAGATATGATAATTTGAAAATGGGTAGGAATACAGTTGAATTATCAGTGAAATGGAGCTAGTTTTGAGGGGTGCTGAAAAAGACTGGAATTTAAAAAAAATTAATCTGGTCAAATTTTGATTTTTTGTGGATATTCTGAGCTTCAGAGGAAGGTTTGCAGATTGAGGGGAGATTTAAAGACCAATGGACATTTTATAGTATGTTTGCAGTGGTCCACAAGTGACCGTTTCTACATATATTATATAGTGTTGATTAATTTACTAGTGAGACGTTAAAGGACAGCAACAGCGTCTTAACCATTAGCTGATCAGCATTATACAAATGAAACACTGTCATCTTGTCCGCAATAGATAAATTAATCGCCGCCACTGTCTGAACGGTATCAATGTTTTTCCACTTATCGAACACACGATTGATATCATGACAGCATTAGGTCGTCTACTTATCAAATTACTACTACTACTACTACTACTACTACTACTACTAGTAGTAGTCCCTATTTAAAAACACTTCAATGATTATTTAATATAAAGCGCAAATAACAACTTAATTTCAGAACATATAAATCATATATTCGTGCATTGCGATTTGATGTACAATTTTCAGAACCATATATTGACATAAAGCATCATGTATTGTCATTTATATTGACATAAAGCATCATGTTTTGTCAGTTATATTGACATAAAGCATCATGTATTGTCCGTTACTCTGCAAATCATCAATACATTTAGTAATTTCAATTACCAGAAAAAACGAACAGTTTGGCCTGTTTTTCTCAGAATGACATGTAATTGGAGATCATGTTCTCCTGAGTGGTTATTTATTCAACAAGAGCTAGACTCGTGAGTTCAATTATGGGTTATTACCCAGTTTACCCGAGCTATTTTTAAATAAAGTGGTTAGCTTCTTTTTGTATGACACTAATTTGTCAAAAGGATACATCAAAAAGAATTATCCAGCTGCTGGTATGAACCAGTGTTATCGTCGCATTGGATAATGTCATTAAACTCGTGGATGAGGTTTTACTCTTAACATTACACACAGAAGCTAGCGGGCGTGACATCTGTTATACCCTATACTGTCTATCATAAACAGACGGAATAAAACCAAGACTGAATTAAATATAGTCTGCTACATTTCTCTCAAGTTTGCTTTGTGTAACTTCCTGTGAATCCTCTTTTCAGTATTTGCCCAATTGACCACATCAATATGTCGCATGTGATGCATGGATTTGCATCACATTATTTAAAATGGAAGTATAATTATCCTAAAAGTAGGTATGAAAATCAAATCTAACATGGTTTATTAAAATACTCAATGTTGATTGGTTATTGGGGTGGTCTGAAAAAAAATATATAAACCTCCCGCGTCATGTACGTCAACCGTTAAGACGTCATTTTAAACACCAGAAACACATTAACCGTTGACACGTCATTTTAAACGTCAGATACAAAACAACACACTGAAATGTGTTATTTTAAGCGACGCTACGTTCCAACAAGACATTTAAATAGGATGTAGCTGTATATTCTTCTCGTTTGATGTTGAGAGATAGGTATCAATTGTAAGTTGTGAGAATTTGTTTGTATATGGTGCAATCTCTGGACAAAATGTGTTTCATGATACATAAAACTCAATGTTAGATAAGAAATAAAATATTTCCAGCGGGTTTATATTGTGCGGGATCAAAACCTGGTGTTTGGGACTTGAAACACATCGAAACCTCGAATCAATAAACTACATGTCCCGCCCACCAGGTATTGATCTGGGGCAATATAAACCCTGGAAATATGTTATATCTTGAACAGGAAATGTAGATTCCCAGAATATAGTTGACCAACAATGAGACACCACAGCGCTCAAACGCAATGGCACCGTAGGTCCGCACTGTACCACAAAGAAAGAGAAAATTATCTATACAATGGAAAGGACAATACACAACACAAATAGTAGTAAAGACATGGTTACTGATTTGGAGCGGTCAGTAGGCCTTATGGCCCACTGGTTAGGCGATTTTATGTGTACACAGCCTCGCTATTATTCTGTCTTCAGCGCCCAAATTGACCTGATAGTGTAAACGAAAGTACATTCCGTCAAAAGGATATCTCTAACAACAAAGACGAAATCCATAGAAACTGACAAACGATACACGTATACGTTTTGTAAAAATTTATAACAAATACATAATTATAAACACTTAGGATGAACTGAACAACCACAGCAGTTGCAGCCGAAGAGAAAACCAATCTAGAGCACGTCCAGAAAACCTGAGAGACGAAACTTCGTGCCCCAAACTTACCTTTTAGGGATTCAGAAGGAATTCGTACAACACAAACGTCAATCACAAGAAAAAAGAAAATAATCAGAAATATGATCCTATATAAATCACAGCACCCAAGCGCAATGTCACCGTAGATCCGCACTGTACTTCAAACAAAGAGCAAATTAACTACACAATGAAAAAGACAATACACAGCAGAAAGAGTGGTGAAGACAGTTTTACAGACTTGAAACTGTCAGTGGGTAATATGGCCCACCATACGAAACCACAAACACAAAAAAGGTTGAAAATATGACAGCTTGGAACCGGTCAATGGCAAAAAAGGGCCCTGGGGTTAAAACCAGGTTCTAGGGTTCTTATAGTGTTTTCATCCTGAAAAAACAGGACAGTGGAAATCAATAAATCTCACCAAACTATTTTCTATATCAAATTAGGTAGCACTAACATCCAATACAAGTATAACACAATGATGTTCATGTGTTTATGAATATAAAAAAGCCGAGAAAGCCACAAAGCAATTACTCAATGACAGAAGCCAGAGTATCGCAAATCACAATCCGAGCTTTATTAAAGCATTTTGAAATGGACAGTCTGGAGCGCGTTTCAGAAAATAGTTGTAAACAGTTGCAAAGGACATACTTGACATGATTTATGAGGAATTAAAAATATCCTTCAGATCTTTTAGAAATGAGGCGACTCTTCTGTATATAAATATCTCTTGTAGCCATCAGCCAGACAAAGTGCTTACAGTTATGAATCTCAACGGGTTTTCTACAAGTGCAAGAGTTCGTCTGCTGTTCACTTTAGTGTCAGTTGTAATTGGTTCGTCCGCAATAAAATGAGTTCGTCCACAACAAAATATACATACGAAAGTAATCATAAAGGACGTATACTTCTAAAACAGAAAAACTTCGTCATTATCGGTTTTCTAAGACACATTGTCGCCTTTTCCTGTCTTTCACTTTACATTTATGCATTGACTTTCATGAAAAAAATAAAAAAATCCGATCTAAGCCCATCCAGTCTTAGCAGAATTGAAAAATAGAGCAAATGTCAAACATGATATATTTCTAATCTCGACATTTAATATTTTAAAACATTTAAATAAAAGGTAATAGAGACAGAGCTCATAATGATTTTGGCGTTTGTAATACAATGCCGTTTGCAATATCTTCGTCATTATCGGTTTTCTAAGACACATTGTCGCCTTTTCCTGTCTTTCACTTTATATTTATGCATTGAATTTCATGAAAGAAATAAAAAATCTGATCTAAGACCATCCGCTCTTAGCAGAATTGAAAAATAAAGCAAATGTCAAACATGTAATATTTCTAATCTCGACATTTAATATTTTAAAATAGTGCACATTCGTGGCTGTTTAATCGCTCGAAAAAAATTAAATAAATGGTAATAGAGACAGAGCTCATAATGATTTTGGCGTTTGTAATACAATGCCGTTTGCAATATCTGTAATTCAAGTTGACATGTTATTGCTTAAGAAACAGTGCACGTCATCTTGTTTTATCGACGTTTCAAAATCCATATGGATTTCCATTGACGAATTGTGTGAAGTGATTTAAGCTGTTTCATGATTTATAATAGTTCTAAACTCTAGTGGCAGTTCCATATTCGACTCTTGAATGAATGAGATGTTTCACGTGTACTATACAATTCAGTAAAATTGTAGTTTTAAGAGAGTGTTTTGGCTGACTGGGGTCTGCGAATGCTACACTACGTGCTCGACTATCTACTGGTATACCGTACGCCAGTGGTCCAAGTAGGCTTCATGACAGCATCAACATTAAACGATCGAAAATTCGTCAATAGCCTTAATTTGTCATGTGATCTGTCTATGCCAAGTGTGTGTACGTTTACACGTTCAGTCATTTCGTACATTTGGTGTTGTTAATTCAGTATCTAACCATGTAACATCCGGAATTCAATAAAACGCTTATAACTCGTCAGCAATATTACAAATAAGACGGTGCTTATTCATAGAGCCATTGCTGGCAGACACATTGCTATAATACAAGAAACTGTAGTCAATACTTCGTCTGATGTTTATTCAAGTGTCAATCATAAAAAAGCAGCGATAGAATTGATAACCCAAATTTTAAATGTAAACAGGAAATTCAGTATCACATTTCGACTCATGTTGTAAAATAGAAAATATATGCTTCTATAATAAGGGTACAACGAACGAAACCAATTAATCGTTGGTCTGTTTATTTGCAACTGTGACGTATATTATGAAAAAAAACATCTTTAACTTCATGCCCACGCACATCAAACATCGAAATTTAATACACAAAATACGGATGACCGCTGGGGATTTAAACCAGGTTCTAGGGTGCACCAAACCTCACACTTATCCTACTGTCAACCGAATAAAACGGGACACAAAATACTGATGACTGCAGTATCATATTGCGTACAAGCAAGGTTTATAAACATGACTGTGGGCCTGTGAACTGACAGAAATACAACAATTGTATATATAATTAATGAAAATCTGAAATAGGTGTTGCTGTTTTTATCAAAAGAATGACTACGCAATGGATGCATCAGTAGTGTTCACTGTGAAACTTGGCCAAGCTCTTATTGACGTAATCCTTAATGATAGTTGAAAAAATAACAACACAGACTTTTTATCGTTTCGGCTTGACAGCCTTCATCAGAATTTAAGTTTCTGATATAATCATCAAATGCGAATTGTTAAAATATCAAACATCATTTTTAAGCATTTTTGGCATTTTAAAGAAATACAGATAAAAGTCGAACAGGAAAAGCAGCGTTCAAGGACGACAGTCAACCACAAACACACATTGAAACAAAGAACAAATGTAAAGATGAATAAAAGGCCAAATAAGACATCATAAACACAAAAGGGTTGACAGTAGGGCTTCCGCCTTGGAACTGTCAGTGTCAAAAAAAAGCCGCTGGGGATTTAAACCAGGTTCTAGGGTGCATCAAACCTCACACTTATCCTACTGTCAACCCAATAAAACGGGACACAAAATACTGATGACTGATAACAATTGTATGTATCAAGAAATACCATCAATGAACTATTCTCTAACCAACAAGGCAGCATTAATAGACCATAGGCTACTCAGTTTTCGGTACCAACTCAGCTGGCAACCTTTCAGATATATCTTAGTAAAAAAAGAAATAGCCAGGATAGTTTTTCTGAAACGGTAGCTTAACACATTAATTTTGGGCAAAAACATGCAAATTTGAAAAAGTGCACTATTTTAAAATATAAATAGTATTATCATTACAATATTACGGAGCTGAAGCTTCCGAAAGTTGTCTGTTATATTCATAAAAATGAAATTTTTGGAATAATTATTAAAAGAAATATTGACACTTCCATTTAAACAAAATACAAGTTTAAAAAGTGTTTTCATTCATCTAAAGATGTCCTGAGATAATTTCTATTAGGAAAAATACTCAAAGATCAGAGATTTGGAAAAACTGGGATATTTTGGGCCAAAAGTTGCAAATTTTTACCAAAATCACTAAAAATGGGATTACTTTTAAAAATATAATTCTCATTATAATTTATAAGGAGATTGAACCTCCTTCAAGTCATCTGTTGTATTCATGTTCATGAAAACAAATATTTGGAATGGAAAATATATATAAATCCTGAAATTTTGGGGGGAAATCAACACAAAATGAATTAAAGTTGCTGATTTTTGGAATAGTCATGTAATTTTAAATTATGATTAACATTTAGCAAAACAGAAGTCGTTATAGTATTTCTTTAAATATAAAGGTGTCATGAGCTACAAAAGAGACAGTCCTAAAAGATCAGAGATTTGTAAATACCATTTCCTTTGGCCCAGAATATCGAAACTTAAACCAAAGCCGCCATAAACTGGACTATTTAAAATACAATTTTATTGCAATACAAGATAGGTGAATGTTCTTTAAACATTCTATTATATTAATCGCTACAAAGTTGTTATTTTTAAATCTATTTTAAGCTTTGGCGGCCATCTTGAATCTCCGGCCGTCCTGCATTTATTGTACATGGGAAAAATATTTGGAATAAACATAGTTTATACATCTTGATATAATTGGAGAAAATCTACAAAATTTAAGCATAAAATAAAAGATTTTTGGATATTTATTTATAACAAAACAAGTTGTTATTCAAAAATGTAAATAAAGATGTATTAAGGTACAGATAAAAAGTTCGAAAGTAACTTGAAAACTGCAAATAAATTTTACGAAAATTTGAATATTTATTAAAAATAATGTCTTTTGAAATGAAAGGGAGCTAAAGGTCTTTTTCTGATTATGTTCGTGTATATGGGGGAAAATGGGCAAATACGTAAATGCCACTGTAGTATCTCTTTTATTAAACTATTGTAAAATAATAAGTGCCAATTAACAGAACCGAGAAGTGATATTTCAATTTTGCGTTGAGAAAAATGCAATTCAGAAGTAAACGCAGTTTTAAAAGAAAACTCAGCCTGGAAAATAATATACGTCTCAAAGCTATTGTAAGAGACAACAATACGGCTGATAATCACATAGGCTTTTGCATATGTTAAATAAATATCCACAGAACACTTGTATAGGCTGCCATGTGCTTATTTAACGTTATGAGCTAGATCAGGTTGCAGGTAAAGGTTTAATGGAAAGGGCATAACTTTGCAGAAATAAAAGACCAAGTTATTAGAAATGTGTAACGACTTTTCTTGGGGTGAAATGAAGATGTTTATGAAGCTTCATGAACATAGGTTAAATACTTTTTAAGTTATGACCAAGTTCAGGTTGTAGGTTAAAGCGTGACGGACAGACGGACGCAGAAGACGAATGAAGACAGATACAAATATCGGACAGGGAAAGCAGCATTCAAGGACGACAGTCAACCACAAAACACAAAATCAAACACGCAAACAGACAAACGAGAAAGCAAGAAGTAATAAAAAATGCAAACGACATCACAAACATAAAAGGGTTGACAATAGGGCTACCGCCTTGGAACGGTCAGTGGCAACAAAGGCCATTGGGGGTTTAAACCGGTTCTAGGGTGCACCAAACCTCACACTTACCCAACTGTCATCCCATTAAAACAGGACAGTGTAAATAAAGAAATCCCCGCCATGATCTAATCTTTAACAAACAAGGTAGCATCAATAGGCTATATAAGTAAAACACAAATATGCTCGTGTAAATATAATACAAAAAAAACTAAATAGCCTAGAAAGCCACAGTGAAGGTACTCAATGACTTGGCAGAAACCAGAGTAACAAGAGAATAAACCATTAAGGGCAGGACAAGAAAGATCATAGACAAACATCAAACGCCACCGTCCCAATGGGCTTTAGGTAGGCGTCATCATAGGGTCAACAGCCTGTCCGGTCATCGTACAATTAAAGAGGAAAGCATAGTGGCGAACTGTAAAAGAGTCACCAGAGAGGTCACATGCTTATATTATTTCGTATTGATTCGTATATATAGAATCTAAAAAACTATATTCTCATGTAATTTGCTTAAAAATGATAAATACATTCTAATTTGTTTGGTTATCTTTACCTTCTTTCGATAGAATGCGCGTTTACTGATTAAAATGGTTAAATGTTTCATTCCATATATTTGTAAACGTGTTTAAGGGTTGAACTATTGAACTGTTATAAGTTTACATGACTTACGTAACCATTTTGAATACAATCAAATACACAAAACACAAAACGGTATAGTTAATCCATTTTTATATCAATTTAGAACATTTTCCTAAAAATTACCTCCCTTTATAAAACAATAGTTTTACTCACCTAACTACCGAACTAAAAACAATATCCTGGCTTAAAAGAAGCGTAAGACATTGACCTTTCCGAAAATGCATATTAGAATTTACCAGCTTGAGTGGTACCAATATTTCAAAATTTGGGTAGCACCCCACGGTTTATAATAGGCAATATAAGTAAAACACAAAGATGCTCGTGTATATATAAAAAACAACAAAAACACGATATAATGCTAAATTGTATCGTTATATATTCATGGATTCAATAAAGCTCATGGATCTTTAACCATGAAAACGTTTTTAAAGAGTTGCACTTATTCCATTTTAATACTTGCGATTTCATTCAGTGCACTCTGTAACACATAAAGATCACGGATACAAGATACAAAACAGACACAAGGATCAGTTCGGCAACTAAATAAACCTGCTAGCATATAATTAAAAAAAAGGTAATACACTTTCGGAGTGGTCAAGATTTCTTCGTTTTTCTCGAGTTTTATTAAAATAATGTCACAGTTCATAATGTCCTGATCCCAGACGAGCCCCCAAATATAACAGGTGGTGAAAAAATTGTGCCTCAACCGGGACTCGAACCCAGGGTCTCTGGTTTACCGTACCATCGCTCTACCAACTGATCTATCGAGGACATACGGTTAGGAATCGATTTGTCACCATTTACCTGTACCCGGCTACAATAAGATGGTCATGCCTCTCTGTAACATATACTGCATCATCTAAAGGCTGTGCATACTGAATCATCTATTTAAGTGCTGTTTTAGTTCAACTCTACCATTGTGAAAATATCATTCCGTCGACGTATAGACAAGAACACATACATTTACATGTTTATTAACCAATTAAAAACATATAATATGACATGTTAAGAGGATAAAAGCTTGTTAATGTCACGGAACATTGTAACATTAAGCTTAAGAGTCGATTCATTCATGTATTATACTCCATTCAAGTGTAGACAGAATGGCAATAAACTTATCTTTAGACAATATGCTGATTTAGGAATTTGTATTATCATAGTTTATTTATTCCACTGAGTGTATCGTGCTTCTACTAAACAATATACTTTAAGAGGGTGATACTTAAAGCTATCATAGCTGAATATAAGGATAGTTGGCGGGTACCTAAAGCAAATGGGAGCGATTTAACGCTAGGTTTACTGAAATATTCTAGCAACTGAAACATGGCTGGAAGACCCTTATATAAGGCAGCTTTATAGCGAACATTTTAACTTATTTACCTGCGATCGAGGCGATTTGGGTTCTATTCATTTTTAACGTTCTCAGCTGCTGCTCCAGCTATTTGCAGCTGTCACAAAAAAGTCATATATAAATGTGTATTACTTGAATATTATTTCAATACAGGTTGATTTGGTGTGCCTGCTTTTTCATTGCATATGCTGAACTAGTAAAGATGTATATTTTAATGGACATTTCAAATGCGGACAAACATGCCATTTATGTGTACATTTATTACGATAACTTCACAATAATAAATAAAAAAAGCTGAATACACTACACTAATAACTATGCTATGCAATCATTCATTAATATATCCTTCTATAGCAAACAAGTAATCAGAAGAAGGTCATATCAGACAGGGTTCTCTGTTCATAAGAGGTACTGTGAATTGCAACATACCTCACGTCCTCTAGCACCGGAGTAAATGGTATGCTATTTCAAAGCTACACACATTTTACGTCATGCTCCGAAGTGATTACATTACCGATTCGTTACATGGGGATACTTTTTATTGTGTGGATATTAGTTATTAGATACAGATATTGTACTATTTTTATTAACGATTTCAATATAAAAAAAAGCTAATTGTTTGAAGTCAATATGTGTAATAAAATTGAACAAGAATATCTGATTAAACAAGAATATCTGATTTCCCGAGTTTGTATATGTGACAACTTATATCACATGCAATATCAAATATTTTAATTTCACATCCTTTAATAGTAAAATTGTGTATACTAGCTTACTATGATATCCCGGGTTCTATGGTATCACGGTTGTGTATAACACAGTATGCATCTCTGCTAATATATGATAATTATTTTATAGATGTGATGACTTTGGGTACATATAATAAAAAAATTGAAAAAAATAAATATGTTTATCTTAAAAAGTGATATTTCAAAATAACGCAAAACTGTTGACAATTTCCTTTTGATCTTGAACATTCATCAGCTCTAGCCTCCATAAATGCAGTTATACCTTGAAGTTTATAAAATTCATTATTTTATTATTCTGATGAGTTATTATTTCTGGAAATGGTCACTCATCAAATATTATACCAGTTACTAACAAATACAGAATACACAATATGTGCGTACCTTGATATCATAGAACGTAAAATTGATTACATTTTATATCATAACAATTTAGTAGAAGGGTCACAGAAAGCATTAGAGTTTCCTTTACCTTGAAGAATTGTTTACAGTTTATTTCTTTCGTTAAACCATTTAGTACCGTGATACCATAGAGCACCATGCTATATTGTTTCTGTAAAAAAACTCTTCGTTGTGTAGGTGAACTAGTTAACAGCATTAGCAGAGGGTCCTCGCACGCATAACTTCAACTGAATCAGATCTGATTGCATCTACATACTTGGCTCATTTCGTTTGAGACCTAACGAGGTACTAAGCAATTATGAAAAACAGGTTAACTCAAACGCAAAGGAATTTTGCTCGGATCAGCTCAGTTTGGAATTAAATACAAAGAAAATGTGATTGTAACGTTCAATAATGTAATGAATTTCTGCTATAAAAGCAAAACAAGATTTCTGGCGAAACCACATTTAATAAAGTAGATACCTTCTGGAGTTTTGAACAAAGCTTTACAAATAGCCATATTGTCAACTATTTTATGTTCGTGATGTCATATGTTGCCTTTTATTCATCTTTGTAATTGATTGTTGTTTGTTTCTGTGCGTGTTTGTTGTTGATTGTGGTCGTTGAAAGCTACATTTCCTGTTTGACTTTTACATCTAATTTTAAAAATAACCATTAGCTGGCATCAATTATTCCAGATTCCGAAGGTTCTTTTACATCAAATTATCAAGAATCTATATGGCAGAATGAAGCTCCATCATCCCAGGTATTTATCAAACAAACCACTACATATATACTACTATCAATCTACCTCACACAAATAAATTTCCAGCTGCCTAACGCAACTTCAGTTGCGCAAATACTCATTAAAAGTGTATGAGAGTGGACCTTTGGAAACGGCCGAACACGACATATACGAAATATTGCAGTCTCCGTTTGATTGATAGTTCATGAACGGTAGTGAAATATGCTAGCTACCGCTCACGTCTTCTAGCCCCGGGTTGAGCAGAACTCAATATTCATAAAATCAGTAGTAACATGTTTTATAGCATATGGCGGTGGACATGGAGTATATTTCTTCCCCATGTCGTGCGGCGTTTGGTCCCAGTATCTTATCCTATTAAATGCCCCGAAGAGCGAAATAAACATAATGGAATTTAGTTGGTAGCAGCGGTTATGAAGCCTGCGTAACACAAGTAACAGCCACAAGACTAAATTAAAAATCAGTCAACATATCCTATGAGTGGTTAAACAATACCCAGAGCCTTTTATCGGCCGGAGTAGTGGAACCACCGAATCAAAAATTAAGTAAGAAAACAAAAGAAGTTGAAAATGTACCACCGATAACTAAATATAAGTATCGGGCTCAGCGATCTCCAAAGATCGAATGAATAACAGTCCTGAATACAAGCACGGGGAGACGTTTTAATGCCGCCACACTGCACAAGCAACGCCACTGTGCTATATAAAAGAGTATGAGAGTAGACCTTTGGAAACGGCCGAACATGACATATACGAAATAATGCAGTCTCGGTTTGATTGAGACTGTTCATGAACGGTAGTGAAATATGCTAGCTACCGCTCACGCCCTCTAGCACAGGGTTAGGCAGAACTCAATATTCATAAAATCAATAGTAAACAATTTTAACCATCCCGAAGATGGCATGCACATAGCGGTGGACATGGCGTATATTTCTGCCCCATGTCGTAAAGCATATGGTCCCAGTATCTAATAAAATTAAATGCCCCGAAGATCGAAATAAACATAATGGAATTTAGTTGGGAGCAGCGGTTATGAAGCCCGCGTATCACAAGTAACAGCCAAAATACTAAATTAAAAAGCAGACAACATAGCCTATGAGTGGTTAAACAATACCCAGAGCCTTTTATCGGCCGAAGTAGTGGAACCACCGAATCAAAAATTAGGTAAGAAAACAAAAGAAATTGAAAATGTACCACCGATTACTTAATATAAGTATCGGGCTCAGCGATCTCCAAAGATCGATTACAAGCGCGGGGAGACGTTTTACTGCCGCCACAATGCACAAGCAACGCCATCGTGCTATATAAAAGAGTATGAGAGTGGACCTTCGGAAATGGCCGAACACGACATATACGAAATATTGCAGTCTCACAAGTAACAGCCAAAAGACTAAATTAAAAGTCAGACACCATATCCTATGAGTGGTTAAACAATACCCAGAGCCTTTTATCGGCTAGAGTAGTGGAACCACCGAATCAAATATTAAGTAAGGAAACAGTCGAACAGGAAATGCAGCTTTCACAGAACACAGTAAACCAAAAAACACGCAAAACGAAAAACATGAATGGCAATGTTAATAAGGAATAAAGGCATATGACGTCACAAACACAAGAAAAAGGCTAACTAACAATAGGGCTACCGCCTTGAAACGGTCAGTAGCAAAAAAGGCCATCTTTTGAAAAACCTTTTTAAGAAGTTTAACAAAGATAGAATGAAAGTGATCATGACCAAGGATTTTACGAAGTTTGTAAATCACGTCACCATAGAAGGCAGGTTTTGATAGTCCTTGTCGCAGAAGAGTTCTTAAATTACTTTTATATAAGTATTTGAAAAGAAGATCAGGGTTACGATAATAACATTTTGCAAAGGTTTTACGAAGTATATGGTAATGGAAGCCCTGATGGAGTAACTTTTTAGCTGTACAACGAATACGAATATTAAAGTCCTCAACTCGAGTACAAGCTCTAGATAAACGTATAAATAGATACACATAGACTCCATAGAAGTTGCTCGGGGAACATCCTCTTTTTATATTGTGATAATTGACAATATCCAAATTAAAATCATCTCTCTTGTCATAGATTTTGCAAATTATTTCACCAATTTCAATAGACATATTGAATCGATATGTAAATCGAGAAAAGAAGCGCTAGTATTAGAAATATTAGCTTTGTTAAATATAGATATAAAAATCGAACAGGAAAAGTAGCATTCAAGGACTACAGTCAACCACAAACGCACAAAGAAACAAAGAACAAACTATATATAAAAATGAATAAAAGGCAAAATAAGACATCACAAACACCCAAGGGTTGAAATAGGAACGGTCAATGGCAAAAAAGGGCCTTTGGAGTATAAACCAAATTCAAACCTCACACTTACCCTACTGTCATCCCAATAATCTCCGCCCTGCTCTATTCTCTAACCAACAAGGCAGTATCAATAGGCAATATCAGTCAAACACAAAGATGCTCGTGCATACATAAATACAAAAACAAATAACCTAGAAAGTCAAACAGAAGGCACTCAACGACTTTGCAGAAACCAGAGCAACAAGAGAACAAAACATTGAGGGCACGACAAGACAATATTGCAGAAAAGCATCAAACGTCGCCGTCCTTTTGGACTTTAGGTAGACGTCATCATAGGGTCCACAGCCTGTCCGGTCACCGTACAATTAAAGAGGAAAGCATAGTGGCGAACTGTAAATGGGTCCACCATCAAGCATGCAGTACGTTGCAAAATGATAGGGTCATAACCTCTTTTGATAAACCTTTTTATACGTTTAACAAAGAAAGTATGAAAGTGATCCTGACCAAGGATCTTACGAAGTTTGCAAATCACGTCACCATAGAAGTCAGGTTGTGATAGTCCTTCTCGCAGAAGAGTTCTTAAATTACTTTTATATTTGGAAAGAAAATCAGGGTTACGATAATAAAATTTTGCAAAGGTTTTATGAAATTTATGGTAGTGGTAACTCTGATGGAGCTTTTTAGTGATAGAAAGATTACGAATATTAAGGTCCTCAACTCGAGTACAAGCTCTAGAAAAACGAATAAGTTGAGATATAAGAAGTTGCTCGGGGGACATACCCATCTAAATGGGGATAATTAACAATATCAAAATTAAAAACATCACTCTTGTCATATACTTTGCTAATTATTTTATCATTTTCAATTGAGAAAAGAAGCGTTAGTATCGGATAAATTAGCTCTGTTAAAGGGAATGTAGCGACACAGCCAAACATGCTATTTTATTGAGAGTTCTGAAAAACTTGCAAAAAGGTGAAAAAATCGGATGATAAACAAAGAAAATATGACCATTAGAAGGTTGTACTTAAATGGATATGGGAGCCGCCATTTTAAAAACTATGACGTCATAGTTCCGTATGACGATATATGGAATATTGATAAATATCATTTAAAGCAAATCATATCACTGCAAATGAATGCAAACTCCCTAACTGGGCATATAAAGCATTATTGACATTAGTTATACATATTCTTCATACAGTTACTTTAATTTTTTCCCCTATAAATGTGTAAATTTTCATATTTATCAATATTCCATTCATGGTCATTCAGAACTGTGATGTCATAGCTCTCAAAATGGCGGCTTCCATATCCGTTTCAACAGAATCTTCAAACGATCATATCTTCTTTGTTTGTCATCCAATTTTGATAATTCTTTCACCATTGTACAAGTTTTCCAGAACTTTTAATAATAAAGAATGTTCCCTTTAAGTTGAAGTTCTGCGGGTATATATTATGAACCGTAGTAGAAAAGAAAGGGTTGTCAATGTTCAATATGTCATACAGATACCGAGAGGTGTCATTAAATGCTTCAATAACATCCCTGGGTATCTGGTGAAATACTCAACATGAACTCTCTTTCATATCAATATAAAACAAATCTGCGACAAGGGGTGCACAGTCCGTACTAATAGGGATACCTACAATTCGTCTATAAACGGTCGTTCCATAATTATAAATATAATCTAATAGGAAGATTTGTACTTCACAAACTTCTTGGCAAGTCCACGTAGTGTAATTGTCCAAACTGCCGTTAGTAAAAAACGCTTTAAAATTATTACAGGCCAAGAATGCAGTATTTTTTATAGCGAATGTTTTTTTAATAAGATCAAAAAGCTTGTCTTAGATAAGGTGACGTGGTAAAGTTGGATATAGTGTAGAGAAGTCATAAGTGAAACGACTTTTTTTTGCAAATTTTATCAACAACATCTCTTGAATTTTTAATATTTTAATAGACCAAAACAAACTAATCCCAAAGTTTTCATAAGTATTAGCACAATATTGTTTAACGTGATCTTTAACGGCATTAAGATAGGAAGTTAAAAGTTTGGAGATTTTTTTAAGAACTATATGCAAGAACTAGAAATGGAAATAAAACGGGCTTTTTATGGTTGTATGTGCAAATTGGGAATCCAGTACATCGTTGGAAGTCTGTTTTGCTTTTCGTCCATTCTAGCCTTGAAAATCTTGCACTGATTGATATGCGTCGAAACAACATTATCTTCAGTAAATTCCACTGGAGTATACGAACTAGTATTCTCGAGTTCATGAGATAAAATATTGACGTAATGGAGGCGTCAAACAATAATTATATTATTAGATGCTTTATCAGGATCTAAAACAACTTATTATGAAATTCCTGGATTCCCAGTTTTAAATTACGAGATGAAAACGTAAGTCTAGGGGAAAGTGGGGAGGGTTAGCCGTATAGAAGTATAAGCATTATATGAGTATGTGACTGATGTTGCCACTATAGAGTGATTAGTATAAGCAGTACATGAGTATGTGACTCATGTTGCCACACTATAGAGTGATTAGTATAAGCAGTACATGAGTATGTGACTGATGTTGCCACTATAGAGTGATTAGTATAAGCAGTACATGAGTATGTGACTGATGTTGCCACTATAGAGTGATTAGTATAAGCAGTACATGAGTATGTGACTCATGTTGCCACAATATAGAGTGATTACTATAAGCAGTATATGAGTATGTGACTGATGTTGCCACAATATAGAGTGATTAGTATAAGCAGTATATGAGTATGTGACTGATGTTGCCACAATATAGAGTGATTAGTATAAGCAGTACATGAGTATGTGACTGATGTTGCCACAATAGAGTGATTAGTATAAGCAGTACATGAGTATGTGACTGATGTTGCCACTATAGAGTGATTAGTATAAGCAGTACATGAGTATGTGACTGATGTTGCCACTATAGAGTGATTAGTATAAGCAGTACATGAGTATGTGACTGCTGTTGCCACAATTTATAGTGATTAGTATAAGCAGTACATGAGTATGTGACTGATGTTGCCACTTTAGAGTGATTAGTATAAGCAGTACATGAGTATGTGACTGATGTTGCCACTATAGAGTGATTAGTATAAGCAGTACATGAGTATGTGACTCATGTTGCCACAATATAGAGTGATTAGTATAAGCAGTATATGCGTATGTGACTGATGTTGCAACAATATAGAGTGATTAGTATAAGCAGTATATGAGTATGTGACTGATGTTGCCACACTATAGAGTGATTAGCATAAGCAGTATATGAGTTTGTGACTGATGTTGCCACAATATAGAGTGATTAGTATAATCTGTACATGGGTATGTTACTGATGTTGCCACTATAGAGTGATTAGTATAAGCAGTACATGAGTATGTGACTGATGTTGCCACAAATATATGATTTGTATAATCCGTACATGGGTATGGTACTGATGTTGCCACAATATAAAGTGATTTGTATCAATGGAGTGTCTACTATAGAAGTTGCAACAACTCTGCAGGTTAGAAGGTTCTAGACCCATTCTCCATATTTTATCTAGATGTTCATCTCTGTTTGGCGCCATATAACCTTTCTTGTGTTGGTCGCTGTAAAACCCGATTCAATTCAATTCCTGTTAGATGCCATATAACATTTCATGTGTTGGTGCACCTTAAAACCCAATTCAGTTCAATTAATGTTGTCAATATAAGCTGTACATGGGTATGTATTCCACAATTCTGAGTGATTTGTAAAAGAGTTCCATTGGTATATAACTGATGATGCCACATCAAGGAGAGTGATTTGCTGAAGGTTTTTTATATGTAAGATGTACACTGGTATGTAATTGATATACAATGTTTGTATCGCTGGCTAAAACAGAGGTTCTTATTTCTCTTATGCAACAGTTTTTAACCCCGGAGCATACATCAATGTTAGTTATCGAATTCTTTTCAGTTTTGTAAAAATGCCCGTTTTGACGTTTCATCCTGTCTATTGTTCTTTTATTAACTAATCCCAGTATATGAGGGGTTGTGCATTGTTAGTGTTGCATTGTCACTGTTGCAATTTTTGCAATACATAACGTTTTAAAGTTAGATTACCATTTGCAAATGACCTGATACATCTAAAATACGAATTTAAAAAATCATTATATTAGGGTGGGTGGGGTAATTTCTACCCTCTCTTTGTATGATTTTAAGAGATTTGCAATAATTTATATTATATTTTCTTGTATGTATATTGTATCAGTATAGTATTTATATAAGCATTATGCTGCATTATAAATATAAACATTAAAACATGTTTGTATTGAAACAAATACAAAAGTACTTAATATATTAGAGAAAAAAGTGAACTTTTGTCATTTTTTTAAAAAAAATCTCTTATATGCCTGGTGACCTATATTTGTTTTTACTTTTTCTGAAAGAAATGACATTGAACATTGTCATATACAAGTTCTAGAAAAAGCTGATCATTAGAACATATTTTTTTATCATGAACTATCATGCCAGTAAAAGCCTTTTTTTAAAACAAATGGGTGGGGTACAGTCCATACATGTTTGCTTTTTACATTAAAATGACTGTTACGATAACAGTTGTTTATGTATTTCGTGAAAGACTTATATGTGTGTAATTGAAAATTGATTGTAGTATTTCATCAAGTTTTATTCCATGAATAAAAATTGTGAAAATGTTCAGTGACTCTATTTTTCCTCTTTTCAGTGAAATTTTGGAGTTAGAAATAGGTGTCTTCTTCAAAGACGTCTAGTGATAATTTGTTACTTAAATGATACCAAAGAAGCTTTAAATATCAATTTAAAAAAATCTCATCATTACATCCTTTCCCAGCCAACCTCCTTAATACTAAAATCCTCAATTATCGGGCGATCCCAACACGACATGCATTAAAATCAATCACAGAAGGCAATCTGTACTTCGAACCTTTAGAAAACAAATGCCGAATACGTTTATATATAATATCAAAATTACCAGTAATGCATTACCGCCCGGAGCATAGCAAAATGTAGATGTACACTCGCATGCCTTAGGAGTGTTATTTTCTATATCAAGGAGTAGTTGATAATCATATTTCTAATTGTTTTTTTTTGTATAACAAAATTATAGGTAGGCTTGAAAATAATTTCACAAAACTAAAATTGTTCCCCGAGCAACTTTTTATGGGGCCTATGTGTCTCAACTTATTCGTTTTCTAGAGCTTGTGCTCGAGTTGAGGACTTTAATATTTGTAATCTTTGCATTACAAAAACGCTACTCCATCAGGGCTATCGTTATCATAACCTGCGTAAAACAGACTTCATGTCTCTTTCACCACCCTTTCTGTTGTTTTTTGTCTCTTTCATTGTAGTTTCAAGTCCTTGTTTGCAGTACAGTGCGGACCTACGATGCCATTGCGTTCGGACGCTGTGGTTTCTATAGGACCTTATATATAATTTCAAAACGGTTATTCACAAGTCAACATGCCCTGAACTTCGAAACAGAGTGTTTTCTTTGTTATACAATGTTTTATTCATCATTCATTTGATATAGTATACAAGCATTAACAGAAGGTATACAATATTCGTCGTCTATAAAACACTACAATACAGTTATATTTATGATGAACTAATTTTCTTGTTTACGGACGAAGGTTATTGACACACGGTGTTTAATATGAACTTCAAGTCTTCTTATAGAGTCTATGTGTCTTAACTTAATCGTTTTTCTAGAGCTTGCACTCGAGTTAGGGACTTTAATATTCATAATCTTTGTATAAATAAACAGCTATTCCATCAGGGCTACCCTTACCACAAACTTCGTAAAACCTTTGCAAAATTGTATTATCGTAACTCTGATCTTCTTTCCAAATATAAAAGTAATTTTAGAACTCTTCTGCGACAAAGACTATCACAACTGACTTTTATGGTGACGTGATTCACGAACTTCTAAAGATCGTTGGTCATGATCATTTTCATATTATCTTTGTTAAACTTGTTAAACGGTTTACCAAAAGAGGTTATGACCCTATCATTTTGCAATGAACTGCATGCTTGGTGGTGGACCCATTTATAGTTCGCCACTACTATTTCCTCTTTAATTGTACGGACAGGCTATAGATGACGTCTACCTTTCCCTAAGGATAATCAAACCCAATATGCGGGCCTTTAAAGAAGAATACTGCTTAAGTTGTTTCTATGGGTTAGATATATGTTGCACCTTATACTACCTCTCAATAAAACCGAGTCTGCTACATTTCTCTCTTGGTTGTGTTTGTTTCTTCCAATCAGTATGTATTGTTGTACATTACACTATACTACGACAACATTCCAACAAATCCATACTACTCCTGACTACAAGTATTTTCTGTTTTGCCCTCACAATTGTTCAGAGGATCAGATTACCCTACCCTTACATGTAAACCTGAAGTGCGTCTTATCCTTTTCCGCTCCTGATTAAATTTTATAAAATGGTCGGAAAACCTGTCAGAGAACTTAAACTTTATAGACCACATCATAATTAAAAGTGTTTATATTCCGAGTCATAGAAATGTTTTAAGGTTGTAGCTGTACTTCTCCAGTAGGTTTTCGGTGCGGCGATATAATTTTGTGAAAGATCTACGTAGTTTGTGATAACGAAAACCTTCTTGAAGAAGTTTACTTGTAATAACATGATTTCGATCATAGAAATACTTCACATCATTACAATCTCCAGCAAAACGAATGACCTGGGAGATATACACCCCGTATGATATAGCACAAGGTGCATGCCCATCCAAATGTTGATATTTTACGATGTCAAAGTTAAAGTCGCCTCTCTTATTATTGAGTTTATTGTATGAAACCATTAGAAATCCAGAGAGGAAGGTGGATAACTGTTGGCCGTATTTAACGTGAACCCGGATGGATAAGTATTAGAGATCGATCATGTGAGCAAATAAAGGATTATCAATATTATGTCATCCAGATACCGAGATGTCTTAAATTCATCACTAACGTCACTCTGGCTAGCAGGTGACAAACTCAACGTAAAATATCGTACACAGCAGTAGAAAAATAATCTCTGACAAGTGATGCACAGTTAATAAACCCATAGGAATACCAGCTACCGCGCAGTAAACTTTTTTACCGTATCTTATAAAGCCACCAATTTGCTCAGACTCTCATTACATGCCACAGATAAGAAGTGCTGTTTGTATCTCAAATAAATTTAATCACTTTGTCTTCATCAGATATCACACGTTTTACGTTTTATCATCTTTATCCCACAATCACTTGATTTTTAGAATGATTTATATTCTATATGTTTATCGTGTAACCACACTGCGCAACTTCACATACTACTCGTGAGGGGTGTTGCAGTATCAGTATATACGTAGATAATAGACGAAGGAATGTTTAATTTTCTGGAAAGTCTGAAATATTAGTATTTAAATTTTTCGGCTTATCGATTAACATGCAATGCGGCTGTTACCTTATTGTTCGTTCTTAATATTCGTAGCATGGAATATTGAAGAGTTTAAAGACAAAACAATCGTACACGTGCTCATGACCTGTTCAAAATGTGATTTTAAAGTTCTGAGCATATCAAATAAAGGTCAATATCTGATTGTTCGTATATATGATCTTGCATGTGAAATTCACGGAAGTCCAATAACAGAGAGAATTCAATTGCATATATTTTATAGAACAATCATTTTTCTCATTGTTAGACCAACTTACTAAAGAAAAAATCTAAAAAACATATGACTCGGAAAACGGACACGTCTACTCTACACTAGAGTCTATATTTCACAGTATGAAAACACACTTTTGTTTCACTGCCAAAACGCATTATTGCAAAAATGAGATATAAGGTCCGAACGCAATGGCATCGTAGGTCCGCACTGTAATACAAACAAGGACTTGATAATACAATGAAAGAGACAAAAAACAACAGAAAGGGTGGTGAAGACAGGGTTACCGACTTGGAACGGTCAGTAAGTAATAAGGCCCAGTGTTAGCTTGAATCGATTTTATATGCGTACAATCCTCGCTATTATCCTGTCTTTAGGCCCAAATAGGGCAAGACAGTGTAAATTAGTCCTTTATTTGGCATAAAATGGATAACTGTTGTTGTCTACTAGTCGTTTAAATTTGGCGTGAATGGATACAATTTGTCGTTATATACAATAATCTAATTTGGCGTGTATGAGGCGCCATGCGTGACTATATGTTGTAAGATAAAATATACAAAAATATATATGTACAGACAATATATACCTTACTCCGAATATATATACTGAAATACAAAATATATAGGATACAGACAAATATATACGTTACTCGTTACGTTAACCAAGTTACACCTACAGCATTAAAGACCGCAATGGCTGTTTGTAGACGCTCGCAATCGCTTTACTGCTGCGCATGTCCGTGTTTTTAGCGTTTTTAACACCCAGCCATAATTTGCTTGTGCGAGTTTGAAAAACGAGACAGTGTAGCAGTCTAGGATAACGTATATATTTTACACAGTCTTGACAACGTATATTTTTGTAAAACACATATTATTTTAGAGAAACAGTTATTTTCACCTCAAATATTTTATCTTCAATATATTAAGACAGACAATATGTTTTTATAAAGCGAATATATTTTTCGGTATATATTATATGTTTGCGTCTACAAATTATAAATTAGGGAAAACATGTTTTCAGAGTAAGTATATATTGCGTCTACAATATATATTTACAAATATAATATATATGTTTCAATATCTATTCTAGGAGTAAATATATATATTGTATGATATATGTTTTGAGACACAATATATCTATTTTCGGGGTAACGTATATATTTCTCTGTATCATATATATTTTTGTTTTCAAAATATTATTTCGAAATAACTATATATTTCCATGTACCATATATATTTTTGTATTCAATACATATATTTTCCACAAACGTATATATTTATCTTACAACATATAGTCACGTATGGCGTCCTAATAGGCATGGTTGTATATATGTCCTTATTTACTAGTAGTCTATGGATACTTGTGTATTGACGTCAGTTGTTACTTACTAGTTGTCTAATTTAGCGTGAATGGCGAAACTGTTGTTATTTATTAATCGTTATTCGATATGAGTAGTAATTGTTATTATTTACTAGTCGTCTCATTTGTCGTGAATGGATATACTGTTTTTTTATTTACTTAGACTTCCTCGCTCACTCAGCTATTGGAATTCTCAATTGTTTGAATAGCACACCCAAAACAAATCAGTCAACCCTAAAACCAACACGTAATTGCCACTAATTGCGGGGTTAGTTCCGGCAAAAGCAATACGAGTATTTTTACTGCAGACAAATAAGACAAATTCTCAGACATTATTAGTTATTAGGATTCTTGACAGGGACATGGGCTCACATTCCCTGCCTGGAAATTACTAACGGCTCGGGTGAATATAATTTCCAGGCAGGAATGTTATCCCATGTCCCCTGTCAAGAATCTATAACGAATTTGTCATACTTCAAAGTTGTAACCATTTATTCAAGAAAAAAAACAGGCAAAAATACGATTTCAGTTTTTATTGCGCCAATTTCCCGTAACGTGCCTCTAACTAGACGTTGTTTACTTTCGTGACGTCATCGCTCTAACGTCGTTAAATGTTTCGGATTTTTTATAAAATAAACGTATTTTGTCCCTATGTTAATGTTTTATTATCAGTAAAATTGCCCAAAAAATACACTTACTATTATTCAGACTTTTACACACATTGGAAAGCGCAGAAAAGCGATAGGAAGGAAACGTAATCGTCGCCATTTTGTTTTTGTGTATTCAAGTAATAGGGTACCTACGGGAATTCGTCCTATGTTCACGTCGCGAGACGGTAAAAGTGAGGTTTGGTGCACCTCGAACCGGTTTAAAACCCCCAGTGGCCTAATTTGACACCAAGCAAAATGTTTGCCACCTTCAGTTCCAATGTGGTAGCCCTATTGGCTGTGGTTTCGCATACTTTGCGTTTAATTCCTTGTGTTGTTTGTTTTGTATGACTATTGCGTTTTCTTAATTGACTATGTTCTGCGAATGCCACATTTCCTGTTCGAATTTTAAACATACATTGATATGAATCATAAGAAGCAACAACAGTAGAAGTAGCAACATCGTCAGCATTTGCAGCGTAATAGCAGTTAGTGTTTGTGGTGGTAAAAAATAATAATGCGTACATATTACTGACTATAAAAAATCTGTTTTATAGTCACAGTTATTGGGGGACACGTTGTTAAGTAAATTTCACGGTGCATTTGTTCGTACATGTCCACCGGCAACTTTTATTTTCACAAATATGTAAGATATGCTTTGAGCTTACATTTAAAAACTTAAATTTATTAACATCAGACTCGCAGGATCTATGATATTGTAAAATTGGTGCTCATGATTGTGTCATCTATTAGGATGTATTCGTTTCTATTTAGTCATACAGATGTTTACGTTGTTCATGGATGCACATCATGTTTTACATTTCACCATTTTTGCGCCATTTCTTGGTTATAGTCGGAGAATTTTTTCTTTCAATTATATTAACATAAGCTTTATTACGTCTCTTTCTTTGTTTCTATTCTGATAAGTTATATAGGCCGTGGATATTAATCAATCAAAACATTCGTTCCTCCCGCCGTGTTTGATGACGTTATCGTTTCTCACGCGGTTAAGTTTTCAGGAACTTTAGGTAGACATTGATTAATATTACTCTCATATTGCGTGGTTTGTGGCTGTCGGGGTCGAATTGAAATTGTTTCTAAACATTGGTAACTTCGTTTCTTGCCTTTGTTTGTGTTTAAAGCGTTCGTTTAGCGGGTTTGCTGGGGGCTTGGGCGTAACTTCTCCACTTGCTTCAACTGCATTCCAAAATGGAATGTCCCTTTTAATTCAGAATTGATAATACATGTTTACTGGTGTATGCAGCCGGTCGGGGATATACTGCACTCATTGTTCACGGTTACTGGGTCAACAGCTGATTACATATATGCTAACTTAGAACAATATGGATGGGAGTATTTGCGTGTGTTGCGTCTAGGTATGCTATATTTTAACTGAAAATGTTTAAGGTATTGTGTGTATTGCAAGCGTAATGCGTCTGGGTGCGTTTCGACTGAGGGAGTTTTGGGTGTTGTGATCAATGGACAAATGAATCGTCGAATCGATAAGTTTATTTTAGTTTAATTGGCGGCACCTTATTAAGTGGTATTTTATATAGAGAATATTATGTCAGTGCCTTTTACTATCAAGTTGATTAGGTGAGGCTTAGAAAACGAAGAATGGCGAGGCTCTACCGAGCCATCTTCGTTTTCGTGACAAACCTAATAAACTTGATAGTAAAAGGCACTGACATAATATTCTATTGATCATGTAGATCATCGACATTTAGTGTATGACTTACTATTATTACCTATTTCTCAGAATGTTACGCTTATCGAGGACGCCGCCATGTTGTTGTTTTTTGTTTGTTTTATGACGTCAGGCAACGTTACGTACAATAAACGCCGAGGGATTCCGTATTGATTTTCTCTATTGGTCAGTGACTAATAAATCAAAAATTAATAGGTCATCCCTTTATTAGGCAGAAAAGTGCATATCTGCATGATAAATACGTTTATATGTTAAAATTAATTATCGAACAGGAAAAGTAGCATTCAAGGACGACAGTCAACCACAAACACACACAGAAACAAAAAAAACTTTAAAGATAAATAAAAGGCTAATTAAGACATCACAAACACAAAATGGTTGACAATAAGGATACCCGCTTGGAACGGTCAATGGCAAAAATAAATCACTGGTGTTTTAATCCAGGTTCTAGGGTGCTCTAAACCTCACACTTACCCTACTGTCATCCCAATAAAACAGGACAGTGTAAATAAAGAAATCCCAGCCATGAACTATTCCCTAACCAACATGACAGCATTAACAGGCCAAATAAGTAAAACACAAAGATGCTCATGTATATATAAATAAAACAAATAGCCTAGAAAGCCACAAGGAAGGTTTTCAATGACTTGGCAAAAGCCAGAGCAACAATAGAAAACACCATTGAGGGCACGACAAAACGAGATTGCAGACAAACATCAAACCTCACCGTCCTTTTGGGCTTTAGGTAGACGTCATCATAGGGTCCACAGCCTGTCCGGTCATCGCACAATTAAAGAGGAAAGCATAGTGGCGAATTGCATAGGTGTGCACTAGCCGCAAACCGAAATATGAGCATATTTAAATGAAAATGACATAACATGGCATAAATAGTCATGAAGACAGGGTTGTCGATTTGGAACGGTTAGTAAGCGATAAGACCGACGGGTTAGTTTAGATCACATATTCGCTATTAGTCTCCCAAGCTGACGAAACAGTACAAATAAAAGTAAGAAAGGAAATAAGACAAATCTCTTTATGCAAAATTACAATCGTTTTTTTTTTATATTTCAACGCGACATTGTCTAACACACGTGAAAAAATAGCAAGACGCAATCTCATGTTCAGACTCAAGCAATTCCCATTTCTCATAATATCAATGATTACCAATGCAAACCAGCACGTACCTGTCAGTAAGAAATGTACTCATCATTTCCTGAAATAACGGTTTGCTTTGGAACTAAACGTCTCTTGAACAGAATCCCCGTGTAATTATTTACTTTATCTGTTACAAACATCCAGAATAAGTAAGACTGTTTCCGTGTTTGTTTTTGTGTTTTGTGGTTGACTGTCGTCCTTGAATGCTGCTTTCCCTGTCCGATATGTTTATCCTTCTTTCTGGATATACGACTCAACGATTCGGTTATTCTTTCTTTTATTTCAAATGATATGACAACAACAGTTAGTATAATTTAATTTCACCTGCATACTTGAACCGACAATTGCCTCCTAAATAGACGAAAACGACCCATATTCTTATTTTTAAATTCGAAAATAGTGGATGACATGTTTGTAACAAACATATTTTTTTGGAGCTGTAAGTAGTATATTAGAAACTAGGGGTATAGGGCCAGTTTTCCCTCGCGGGGAATGAGAACAACTAGTGAAATATGCCAGGGGCTACTCACCAAGATCTAAATGTAAGTCACGCCTAAATCAACACCAACATATTTCAATAGTTTTCTCAAGCACCCCGCTCAGAGAAACTCGCCCTATACCCCTAGTTTCTATACTACTAATCAATCCGGTTTGTCATTTTAATAACATAACATTTGCAACTCATTAGGCAAAGTCAGACAGAACCGGGCAGTAGTCTTCATCACCGCTCTGCATATCATTTTTTACCATGGAGTTTTTTATTTTCCTGCAATTTGCTAGTTTGTATTTCAGTTCAAGAAGCTCTTCTCTGTTTCCAGCCTGCTCACGTTCATAATTATCCATTCCAACCAGCAATCGCCTTTTTTTGGTGTCCATAAAATCATCACGAACTACCTCATATTCTACTTGGAGTTGCTTACCTCTCATCAATTCTCTTCTATATTTATCTTTTAAATGGTTAAGTTTTCTGCAAACCTTTTCTAATCTTTCTTGTTCCATTATATAATACTATATATAATTATTTTTAAACCCTCGAATGCTACTCAACTATTACAATTAACTGTATGCTAACGTATCTTGTCCGTTATCTAATATGTACCGTTTATCATCATAAGCTGATAAACTTTTTTTATTTATTGCATAGCTGCTTGTGTTATGCTTTTGTGATCTAATAACTTTCATCTCATGGTGAGCTTCTGTTGCTGTAAACAAAATATTTTTGTAATCGTCATGTGCTATCTGTTTTTTAACAACACACTTTTTAACACCCTTACATTTCTTTGCGCTAACCTCATTATCTAGCACATACGAATATAGTTTACTTCGCAATCCAACAAATTCAACAATGGGTATTCCACAAGTTCCATCTTTCATCTTGCCAAGAACCTTTTTATTATCATTAAAATGAAACTGACTTTTCGGATCATAATCACAATTATCTAAAAGTTCTTTATCCTTGTAAAAGTCTGCATACACATATTTTGTTTTTATTTCATAGCACAAAGAATCGGTATCAGTAAATAATAACTTAGCTTTTTCATCATATTTGTTTTTAATGTAGTTGTAATGAAAATCATACATGAGGTATTTTGATAAGTCAAGAATACACATACCGACATAACAAGGGAGATTTAAGACAAGTCTTTCCTTTACCCTATTGATTGCAAACAAGTTTTTGTTAAACATCTTACATGAAATTAACGATGGTCTTGCCGCATATTTCAAAAGAACTTCCTCGTCATGCGTCAGCTTAACATTAACTCTCTTTCTCAAGTTTTCCATCGTCTTGCCAAAAACTGAATTATTCATAAGCTTGAAGAAATCCTTTTCGAAAGCGTTTTTTCCTGCTGTCCTTTTTGTAATATTAAAGTCTATGTACGTCTTTAACCACTGTGGTTCGTCGAACTGTAGTATCCGCAGTATTTTTGTTAACTTCATTCCAAGCTTTTTATACAAGTCTAAGTTTCTAAAATGCACGACATACTTTTCTTTATTTTTCAACGTCGTAACAAGTTTATTAACATTACAATGTCCTAAATTAAACTTTTGTTTTAAATTTTTACAATAGTCTGACAACCACTCATCGTTGATATTTAAACTTTCCGGGGCGAGAGGATAATCATTATGCAAGTCATGCAGTTTCTCAGGATACGTAATATTGCACTCAACAATGTAATTTGATTTTCCTTTTTCAAACTTATCAACCCACTTGAAGTTGCAAGTAGGTAACGGTTGACACATAGCCCACCCATACAAGTTATTAGCTTATAGTGAGATATATTATGTACTTGCTTTCTTTTTTCTTGTCATAGTTTTTCATATATTTATTATTAGCCTCTGAATATCTGTTTGCGATATAACTCGTACCGCCTCTTAATCCTTTTTCCACAAACAAATATTGATCAATATCAGTTATTAAATCAAGTTGGATACCAGTCATCTTGAGGCATGCATCCCAGGCTAAACCAGGACTACTGAAGTTATGACAAGGATCTAATTTGTAATACTCAATGCACATTTTTCTAAAGTTTTCAAAAACATCTGTCAGTAACAGCACATCAGTCTTAAGATACAAATCATGATATTCTCCCATATTTTTAATCTTAAATGTTTTCCATATCTTTTCAGCATGTTCATAATCTGCATCTGAAATATGCTCATAATTTAATTGAGAATAAAAGCTATCTTTATCAGGTAACTTAGTATCCTTAAAGCGTTCAAAACTGTTCATGTATTCATAAGGATAAACGCCTTTTCGTTTTATTAATTCTAGCTTATCATCAAAGTATTCCTGAGAGGTGTATTGAAACGAAGGGATGTTTTTTACTAAATTTTCTAATGATTGAGACATAAACTGAAAACTGTCAATAAACAACCAAACTTTGTCCTAACATAAAAGCCATGTACTTTTCCATGTTATTTGGTATAACATTTATGTTTCGTTTAAACTTTCCGATGTGTTGCATTATGAAGTGAGAGTCATATCCTCTCAAGTTATGAAACACAACAGGTATTTTTCTAGTCAACCTGAAATTAATATTACATATGTCATGAGCGCTTCCCCTATACTTCCCAGTTATGTGACAATGGTCCCTGACTTTTCTGATGTCCATCGCCATATGCATGCCATCTTCAGGATGGTTAAAATGTTGTGTTGTTGATTTTATGAATATTGAGTTCTGCTCAACCCGGGGCTAGAGGGCGTGAGCGGTAGCTAACATATTTCACTACCACTCATGAACAGTCTCAATCAAACCGAGACTGCAATATTTGTTTGAATGCCACTGTATAACCCGCGTCATCTTTTTTAAGAGTTGTTGCAAAACCATTATCACAAATATGACATGATTTAGATTTTTGGAATCTAGCTTCTTCTTCCTGTGACATTACTAGATCTTTTTTAAAGTTTGCATTCATAGTTTTCTTGCACCACTTTTCTTCTTCTATCATTTTTTTCAAAAACTTGTAAACAGCGTTTGGTCCTCTATACGGTACAACTGGTTTTGAATACTGGTCATCATAGCAACAAACAACTTTATACCCATAACTGCAATCAGTATGTTTTTGATATTCTTCCGTATGTAATTGTTTAGGATTGTTTGATACTGAAGAAATGCTTTCGGTCACTGCTTCAAAATCAGCATATATAACAAACGGAACCATTAGATGTCTGTCATAGTTTTAAACTTAACCTTTTCCTCTTTCTCAGGCATTTTTATTGCTTGTTTTCTATTAAGTGAAAGGCAATCAGGCTCATGCTTTTTTAACGTTCTAATATAAAGCATTGCAGGCATGTTTTACAAAACCATTTTTTCCCCTTGTATGCTGTTTGGTTATACAGCAAACTGTTAAAATCTTTTATCCACACGTAACGATTTTTTTCTTCTTCGGTGATTAAAAGCATATCACATGTTTTTTCTGCTTTATTTTTGATATGTGCCAAGGGTATACTTGATTATCTTCATACCCAAATATGTTAAAACAAATGTTTTGTTTTTCTATTTTTGGGATTTGTTTGAAAGTGACAGGAAATGTTATTCCTTTATAATTTAGATCTCCAATATGCTTTTTATACTTTGTTATCCTTTGTGGTTTATTATTGGCAGGAAATTCATAAGCCAAATGGCACCATCTGAAGCAGTCGTTATCTTTTTCATTTTTTAATTTTATTTTTCCTTTTTTGTGATGTTGCAGTTCTTTTGGTAATGCTAAATACGAGCTACCGCACAAAGGCTTGTACTTTACTCGATTTATGTAATGTGCATCTAGTGATTCAATTACCCAACCACTTCCCAATTGAATCCAATTTCCAATTCTATTTATAATTTCTTCCTGTGCTTTGTCTAATGCTTCTGATATTTGATTTCTGTTTAATATTATTACAGCCTTTGAGGCAAAGTAAGCTGTTTTGTATACACAATCAAAACCTCCTCTATCATCCGATACTTGTTTTTTAAAAGTAAGTTTTATATCAACGCTTAATTTAAATCCACTTGTATTTCTTAGTTCTTAGAAAGTTCACAACTCTTCATTGTGTTTTTTGTAGTTGTCTGAGCGGATCATTACTGACAACATTTACTTTAAAAACCTTGCTATACTGTTTTGGGGATGTTTCAATTTCTCGGATACTCATTATTATAATATTACATAAGATTATTTCTTTAAGCCCCTATCAATTAATTAATTAATTAATTAAATAACATTTTTTTATTTAATATGTTCACCCACGTCGACGTCCTCATCGGTATCCTCATCAGTAACCTCATAAACATGTTCATTGGTGCCCTCGTTAGTAACCTCATCCAAGAGAGCATCTATTTCATTATCCAGGAGAATGTCTAAGTATCTCCGAAAGCATTTTTCCTCGAGAACTCTATTATCTATCATCTGACTTATTTTTACATGATATCTGCAGTATCTATCGAAATTAACAGTTTTAAGATCACCTCCGGCTGCCCGTGATTTTATTTTTATCCTGTATTTGCAATAGTTTATAAACTCGTCTTTATCAAAAACGTCTGCATCAATCATTTCTTTTAAACTTTCGACAAACGTTTCAAAGTCCTCGTAACATCCGATATCAGTATTAATCACATGAGGTTTTTCTAGATTGCTGATTAGATTATCTCTGAACAACTCAACATTTTCAGACATTACTTTTAATTGTGTTTCATTAAAAATCTTAATTTCCTTTTCTGCCAGATCTGTAAGAAGCTTTACAGCATCATTGAACTCAATCTCAGTTTTTATTATCCAATCTTTCTTAAAAGCTGCAATATCATCTGACAATCGTTGCATGTGAACTGTCTCAAACTCTTTGATAAGTTTATTTGTCTTGGTTAAAAGAGTTTGCTCGTAAGCAGCTACTTTCTCATAAACCTTTTGTTCCTCTTCAAAATGTTTTCTTTCTTCTTCTGCATAACTGTAAATACTCATATATTAAAGATTATATTATTTTACTCAACCATACATAATAATTTCAATTCCTAACTTAAGTAAAACATCATAGTGGGCAATGAAAGAAACTTCGTATAATTTTGGTTGGCGACTGGTTGCCTCTGAAATTAGTTTTTTTACAAAAAGCACGCAGTTTGTTTATATCTCCTTTTTTATTTTATATGACAGTTTTAGTTGTTTTACCATTGTTATGATTCTTTCTGTCAAATCTTGAAAGTTTGAATAAATTAAAAGCTCTGCATCAAATTTACTCGCATCTTCAAAATCAATAGTTTTTGCATGTTCCGTTTGATCTTTCTTAAAGTTTTTGATTTTCTTTTCTATGCGTTCCATTTATATAATTACATAAGATAATATTTCTTTAAGCCTATATTTTAAATATATAATTCTATATTATAATAAAATGAATTGCAAATATTGTGAAAGAGATTTAGATATTATTGATCCCCCCGAGACGTGCATAGATTGCATCTTATTTTACGCAACTAATATAAAGAAGCTTTGTAAATATTGTACCAGAGCCAAGCTGTGTTACAAGTGTACTTACGCATGTATAAATTGTAACAATACTTGTGAAGTTTTCGATAACGAGCGTGTTTGCCTTAATTGTGGCACTCACAATGGCTACAATCTTATTGCAGGTTACAATTACAGCCGAAAGCAAACTATTTACCACAGAAAGTCCCATTTAGATAAATACTTGGTAGAATATGATTTGTCTTCTGTAAATAGACAAAGATTTGAAGATTTGTTTTACAAAATTGTAAAGATTTTAGATCAAATAAAGGGTCGAAAAAGATCAATCAAATTTGAATACATTTTTCAGAAAATGTTTAAAATATTAAAAATGGAAAAAGAAACAAAACTGATTAAAACAAAATCAACCAGAGAAAAGTACGATAGGATATGGAAACAAGTCGAATTACCATTAAGCTTGAACCTTTTCATATACATTTCCAGAAGTTCTGTAAAGTTATCATTCTTTTGAATCTCTAATATTTTATTAAAGACAATCCTAATTATTTCCTCATCATTTTCTAGCCCTGTGGTTGTTTGGACATATGATAGAAGTTGTTTGAAACTCCTATGATGTGTTTTTAACAAAGTCTTTTTTTCTGCTATTCTTGTTTTGCTTGCAAAAACAGCAACTACTGGAGGAACTGCACCAACCGCAGCCACGAAAACAGGAATTACCGGAACCAATGCCAATACGGCAGTACAACCAATTTTCCCACTAACAATTTGTAATGTTGTGTTTATAATACCGCACAATTTGTAACTACGTCTGTATGCAGCTACAAGTCGTGTCAAGAGATCAATTAATTCTTCTTTGTTAGTAACTTGTGCCATGTATAATTACAGTTAGACAATAATTTAATTAAGATTTTTAGAAAATAGTTGCTCATGTTCTTTGGATGATATTTTACCTATTTTTAATAATTCATCGATTATGCTAATACCTTTATTTATTAGCCGTGGACTATTATTTCCTGATATAATACTTCCACATACTAACTCCAGATCACTAACCAAAACTTTGGGACTATTGTAATATTCAACATCAACACAACCTCCTAAAATCTTCTTGAACTTTGAAGAACCTTTGTGAATTGGTAAACCAGATAATTTTGTTAGTTCCTTAAAAGCATTTTGAGACAGCTTTGAATACGTTTTTTTATTATTGTAACGCTTTGTTATCAAGTCTATAAAATCATCGTCTACTTTTAGATCTAGCGCAACTGCTTCTCCTTGTTTGGCAATAAGTTTGTGATGGCCAACAAGATTATGTAAATCAATTTGTAACAATCCATAGCGACCGTCTTTGTCGACTTTGTAGGAATTTCTTTTTTGTTGCATCCCTTTAACAGTCTTTTGTACAGTTTCACTAGCTGCTTGAATTCGCCCAGGTAACCTCTCTATGTAAAACTCCAGAGCTTCCAGTTCGCCACTTCATTTATTATATTCTTTTGCGATTGTAGCCCTTTTTTGCTTACGAAGCTCGGGGTTATTTATTAATTCTGAATATTTAGATTGAGTCGCACTGGTTATCGCACTATCGTAACCCTCTTGGACATTTTTTATGCCGAGGTTGTTTCTTGTTGTTTTTATACCATTTATCCTGGGAATCATTTTATTATGTATCTCTGTGGCCTCCGTAACATATTTATCATAATCAACGTTTCCTTCCATAATACCTGGTATTTGAGTTGGGAGCGGCAAGCCATACTTACCAAGTATGACTTTATCCATACCAGCATTAGGTGTCAATATCATACACCTGTTTGGGTTTCTTAGGCCTCGCAGCAGGTTCTTCTCCCAATTATTCTTCTTCTTCTTCTTCATCCCAGGGATCAAATAATTCTCCCGCGGGTTCGGCAGCTTTTGGCCTAGGCAGAGGATTCACGGTTGGCCTGACAGGTCCACGTTCAGGCGTGGGTAACTGCGGTCCACGCCCAGGCGTGGGTAACTGCGGTCCGCGCTCAGGCGTAGGTGGTAACTGCCGTCCACGCCCATGCGGTGGTGCTATAGCCCCACGATCAGGCGGAGCAACTAATTGTGGTCGTATTGCCTCGGAAAGAATAGCCAACTGTTGACGTATTTCCGGAAGGGTAATCAAATGTTCAACTAGCCGTTTTGTTTGCTCTCTTATTTCACCAGTCACAGGTTTAAATACTGCTGTGTATAAATCACGACTAGCTCCTTTTTCTAGTCTTTTTCGGATAACTTTATTCTCGTATTCTTTAACATGCTCACTCGCTTTTCGCTTTTTATCTGCTAATTCTTTCCAATTTAACAAAGACATGTAATAATATGTTAGATTTAAATAAGATAAATTAAGATAAGTTAAGACGAGTATTATCCAAGCATTATTATAATGCAAATTCCAAACTATGATATGAAAACAGAAAACGGTAATTTTAAACAACTATGGAACTTTATGCCAGACTGTTGTTTTAGAATGTTAATTTGTGGTAATTCAGGTTCTGGCAAAACAAACACATTAGTTCACATATTGCTGAAACCTTTAGTTTATTACGACAAGATTTATTTGTTTGCTAAAAACTTGGAGCAGTCGAAGTATCAGGTCTTATCACAAAAACTTGAAAAGATAGCAAAAAAGAATAAAATCCCAGTTGAAGACATATTAGAATGTTCAAATGATGAAGTTATCCCTGTGAATACCTTAGATTCAGATAATCAGAAGATAGCCATTTTTGATGATTATGTTTGCGAACGCAATCAAAACGATATTATTAATTATTTCATCCAGGGAAGACACAAAAATTGTTGTGTAATTTATTCATCTCAATCTTATTATAAAACTCCCAAAGACATTCGTTTGAACTGTTCTCATTACATCTTCTTTGCAACTCCGGTTAATCGCGAGCTGGGAATGCTTTCCAAAGAACAAGATGTCAGCAAAGAGCAGTACAGAAAAGCGACTGACAAGCAGTACGACTTTCTGTATCTGGATCGCCCGAGGAAGTTGATCAAAAGAAACTTCACTGGTGATATTTAATATAATCATATTATATATAATGTGGCTTTTTAATGATCTTGGCGAGAAAGTTACTACTGGCAGTGTTAATATTACAAACTGTCATATTACTGTGCTGTCTGAGTACGTAAAACAAAAACATTTGGTTTATTATCTTCACAAGGGTAGAAACCAGGAAAATGTTTTGAGAAGTGAGCTTAACATGAATAATAATAAAATCACCAATGTTGGCAATCCGACAAAAGCAGATGATGCAGTAACAAGGCAATATGCTTAAAGAAGAATAGCAAAGATCATACGTGATTATGATATTGATAAAATTCCAGACATGATAAAAAATTTGACAACAGGTGTTGAAGATAAACTAAGTCTGCTACAAACAAAGTTACAAGCAAACCGCGAGAAAATGCTTGAAATTCAAAACGGATTGAAAGATGAAATAAAACTTTTGAGTGATGCTTTGAAAGAGTTAGAAAAGAAAGAAGATGTATTGGAAGAGAGTGAAAACTACAAGAAATTAAGTGAACAAATAAGAGCTGGTGTTCAAAATATTAATACACGGATCGGAGAAGTCAATAAACTAATGGTTGATAACAATGAACTAGAAACTGCTATTGCTGATGCTTCAAAACAAATGAGAACTGCTTTTACTACCGAAATAACTCAAATTAAAATATTAAACGAGCAGATAAACACCAACGTTGCTGATATCAACAAAAAATTTGAAGACATCAAAAAGAAAATGGTTGACGGTAAGTCGCTGGAGACAGCTCTGAACAAACTGGTTGACACTGATAAACTTGATACTGCACTGAGCAAACTGGTTAACACAGATAAACTTTAGACTGCTATTGATGACGCTTCGTATAGTTGATGAGTTGAAAGTAAAAGTAGACTATTTGAGTCGGATTCTACTTGTTGAATATACAATAGACGGAATAAGTATTATTCAAGATTATAATGGTAGATATAATACTTTTGTATCATACCCGACGCAAAAACCACTTGAAAGAACCGAACGTACTACTAGGTTACTCCGTACGTTTACTTTTGTAGCCAATCCACTTGTAAAAGGTGAAGAATTTTATTCTGTGAAGGGAGACGACAAGTTTGGTGAATTACAAATTTTAAAAGAAGGCCGTTATGTATTTGAAGTAGATTTTACTTATACAGGTGTGGATGCAGGACAATTCATAATTTACACACTAGGAAGGAGGAATATAAAGCATCTTGACACAGTGGAGATAGATGGCAGGTCTGTATTAAAAGCAACAATTTGAATTTTATTTAAAACGAGATGTTATTTTTTTCTCTGTACGTGCGGCAGAAGACATTACACAAGTTTTTAATTTTGAAAAATCAAGTTTTAAACTGTTTTATTTAAGTGATTAATTTTATCTACTGATATGTATAATGAACAAAAAATTATTTTATCATCAGAGAAAGCGTCAATAATGAATAGTTCGAATACACCGAGTAATTTTACAACTGTTTTTGACAGACCATTAATATTAGGTAAGAACAAACAGTATGGTATTGGACTCGATAATATTAATTCCATGAATTACTCTTGGTATAATATTAGCGAGGATTTTAATAACAAAGTGATAAGGTATCACAATGGAACAGATTGGAAAACTATTATTTTTACAAACGGAAATTACAGTTATGCTGATATCGATAATTACATAAAAGAAACATTGACTGTAAACGGTGATTTAACTGATGACTCACCTGTCCCGATAAGAATTGAGTTTGATTTATCAAGTTTCAAATGTTTGGTTACCATCCATATCAATTTCATGCTTGATTTAAGAGAATCAAACTTTCACACCTTGATTGGGTTTGGCAAAGATGCGGTTATTAGAGAAACTAAATTTGGAACTGTGACACCAAACATAACAAATTCTATCGATACATTGTACATCCACTGTGATTTGATAAGTAATTATATTGTTGATGGATCATACGGGGATGTCATTTATGAAATAAGTACAGCTGATCTCACGAGATCATATCCTTTCTAAGATGAACCGATAAGAGTCGGGTTCGGTGAAGTAAACAAAACGCGATTTCTCTGGTAAGATTATTAATCTTAATGGTGTCCACACATCATTCCGTTTTGTTTTGAAGGAATTAATGTAATATAAGTTATATGGCACGTTTAAAAAAAGTTTATGACACTAGTACGGGAACATATACTCAAGTTGACCGATTAACCGGAGCTGGCATATTTTACATTTATTCAAAAGTCGGATCAAAGATATTCAGCGAGTCTGTGAAAACAGCAGGCAAAAAGGCATTAGAAACTGCCGGAAAACAAATCTTAGAAAGTGGTTCTAAAAAACTTGGAGACGAAGTAGGAAAAATGGCTGCTGATAAGTTAGTTTCAGTTATTAAACCTAGTAAACCAAAAGGTGAGATGATTTTAAAAGAATGTACAAAGGCTGCCACAAAAGATGCAGCTAAAGTTGCGGCTGATAATGTAATTATAGAAGATGTAAATTAATACAAAATTAACAGATTACTATTCGGAAGAGGAATTCATGCAAGAATTAATCGATTAATTAATAAAAAATAATCTAATTACTAGTATATATAGATGTTTCGAAGTAATCAATATAATAATAGATATGAACATGTACCTATTCAGTTAGATACTCCTATAACAGAACCAGGAAATAATACCAGACAAAAGAAAAGTGGTTATCAGTTTACAATAAATGATAGAAGTTCTTACTTTGATTGTTATAATGCATATTTTGAAATCAGTTTTCAAGTAAACAAACTTGCTGATGGAGCTGCTTTCGCAGCCGCCGATGAAATTGCTTTAATTAAAGCTGCAGCTTCGCTGATTAATCAAATACAAGTAAAGCAAAATGGAAAAACAGTTTATGATGGAAATAATCTTCACAGATTTGTTAATGTCAAAAATTTGCTTGAAATTTCTGATTATGCAAAAACAACAAGAACAAACGAATACTTTTATTTGGATAATACGGCTGTGGCAGAATATCGAAATGATCAAGCTGGTTACAACCGAGGTTTTGCGATCCGTCATGCTTTAATCATAACTAATCAAAAAGTTGATTCTATAATTCCATTAAACAAATATTCTTTCTTTGAAGGTTTGGAAACAAACATGCTTCCTCCTAGTCAGATTCAAATAAACTTCCAACTAACAGATGATAATGTGCTAATTTTCAAAGCTGGTGGCGATGATGTTAGAGTAGTTATTAATAAATTAGTTGTGTAGATGCCTAAAATGATATTTAACTCAGATGGTTTAAGTTACGTAATGGCAAATCATATGACATCAACAGAATGGTCCTACCTCCGTGAAATGATACTCGAAAGCGGAAGCAGCCAAGCGACCGCGACCGTATTTAGAATAGTAGGTGGTGTTAAAAATCCAAAACATGTTTTTGTTTATCTGCAAAGGTCAGACAAGAGTTATTCCCAAACACAAAATCCTCATCTTTTGGATACGTTTAAGGTAAATGCTGCTAATACTAATTGCTATTTACAATCAGCTAAATTGGAAGTCGGAAGTGGAGTTTATTATCCAGAAACTTAATACAGCCATGATATTATCGTAAGAATATTCAGAGATGCTATAATTATTCTCACAAGCAAAATGATAAAAACACTGGAACTTTGAACGAATGTGGGTAAATTTTAAAATCCTTTTCCGGAATGATACATTTTGATTTGATTAAAGGTGAGAAGTCAGTATTGATCCAAAAGAACTAACTTTGAGATGTAGTTCTAAATATACCTCCTGCTGCTCCATATATAGGTTTGATGCTCCGGTTCTCCATGAGGAAAAGGTAGGTATTGAGACTGTCCGAAATGAATGGTAAATAGTTAATCTGACTTTAATATAATGACTTACGTAATTATTCAGTAAATTTATAGATGGCCAGAACGAAGTCTGGCAAAAAGCGATATGAAAACAAAAGTGAATTAACGCTCAGGTTAAGAAATAACCAACTAACTGGAAACTTTCCTGTGCTACTGACAAGATACCCAGATATAAACCAATATTAACTAGGCTAAATCTGGGCGGCAAGCGTTTAGACATAAATTATATCAAACATCGCAGAATGATAATCTCAGTCCAAGGAATGGAGGCTTTTTAGGTGCAGTAGCTGGTTTGTTTAACTAAAACCAATATTACCGAAACAGGTTGGCAAAATTTGTTCCAAAGGTATTACGACCGCTAGCTAAAGGAGCATAAGTGGCTTAGCAAGTATGGATTGGCAAACTATTTGGAAAGTGGGATTGGGTTAACTATTCTAGTGGAAAAAAGCAAGCACTTCTTGGATCGAATAAATTAACACTTGCGCTAAAGATACAAGATGATAAAGTCTAAAAGTTGTTGTCCTATGAAAACTGACAAAGCAGCAACACAAGATGGAGGATTTCTTGGAATGCTTGCATCATTAAGAATTCCGTTGATTGGATCTCTTATTAGTGGTTTAACTGGAAAAGGTTTGCAAGTAGGTAGAAAAGGAAAAGGACTGAGAGTTGATCGTGGAAAAGGTTTACAAGTAGACTCACAAATTAGGCCGTACAGAAGTATCACATTCATTAAAAAAATTGATTTTAAAAATAAAACATATCTCTAACTTAGATATAATGAAATGGGTTAAGCAGCTAGGTATACAGAACTTCAGTGGGGTGTGTACAGCAAAACCAAATTACCAGCAAAACAAAATAAAACAAGAATATGGTATTATTTATCTTGATGATTATATCGGACCTGGCACACATTGGACTTATGATGTTACTATGATAAGTATTACTTCGATCCGTTTGGCTTGAGACACCAAAAGAAGTTTTAGCGTACATACCTAATATAAAATACAACACTATTCAATAACAAGATAAAACAAGTGTCTTGTGCGGATATTTCTGTTTGTACTTTGTCAAAAAGTTGCAAGAGGGAAATAGTGTGTACGATATTCTTTACAAATTATTAATCCCTACAAACCAATAGAAAATGAAAACATTATAAAATCATATTTTGTAAATGAAGTTTAATCTAATCATAATTATATATGAGCTATTGTATAAAAGAAAAAAAAGGTTACTGAAACATATAATCATCAAGTAATAATTCTCTTGGCAAAAAAACATAGTGTCAAGCTACCAGAATGTTATTATCATTTCTCCCGAAACGATCACAACTGGAGCTAAATACAAATACGATATTACGGCTAATTGAAAGTACGATCAAAGCTGGTTATAATAAGCATATTACCCTGACAGTATGAAAAACGGTTGTTGTTTTAATCATATCAAATGAGTATTAAAGTAAATTGGTAGAGAGCGTTGAACTAGACAGACACATATTTCAGACTACAAAAATGTTGTCAATAATTAATTTATCCGTGTTTGTGGAAGAAAGTATTAAGATAAGATAAGAACAAGATAAATTTTATCTAAAGTCAGCAAGACACATACAATAAAATAAAATAATCTCTCAGTGGCTTTTGAACCGACTATTAGCATGACGAATCGAGTCAACGTTTTGTTCGTCTGTAAAGTCTTTGAATGCTACTTTTCCTGTTCGATTTTTATAGTAAAATTTGGGGCAGGGTGTGCAATTTTATTTTTTATTTTAATCGCTTTTAATCCAAAATTGCTGTCATTTTAAAGCAATTTGTGGTCGAAGGGCAACATGGGGAGGTAGGGGATGAGAATCTAGCACTTTTTTAATGTGGCCTCATTTCAGTTTTGATTATTGATATTTCATCTGTTTATCTGAATTTAATCTAAATGGTTTTATATGTAAATGATTGCTTTCAAATTTAAATTTTTAATATCCAAATAATGGATTATATAACATGAAAACAAACAACATTCGGTGTGATGGTGATGATGGGGTGGTGGGATGATTAGGGGAGTAGGGGCGAAACATATTGATAAATATATAAATCAGAACAACACAGAGATTGTAAAAAAGAAACACATTCAGATGGTGGTGCTGATGGCTGGGGAGATGGTTGAGGGGTGGGGTGGGGCGGGAGCACATCATTGCTATTCATGTAGATTTTATAAACAAAACAATAGACATATGTAAAACAAATCGGTAGTGGTGATGATTGGTGTGGGGAGTGGTTGGGAGGTGTGGGAGGTGCGGGGGCGCATCATCGATATAGATATAGATGTAGATTTGATGATAAAACAACGGAGATATGTAAATAAAAAAATAAACATTCGGGTAGTGGTGATGATGGGGTGGTGCGATAGTCGGTGGTGGGGAACAAACACAGAGATATGTAAAACAAATAAATAAGAGCAATATGAGTGGGGGTGGGGGCAACATAGCTATATGTGTAAGAATTGACCAAAACAACACAGATATATTTAAATATATATAATATATATATATATATATATATAAGGGTGAGAAAATATATACATCTACCAAATACCTTTCAAAAAACACTGGATCCCCGAGGGGATACGAAAATGTTGGAATAAATTAACAGATGGGGAAAAAACATTTTAACAGTGCAACAGTTTATAAAACCCAATCACTTTCGGCTTACGCCTTCATCAGGTGTACACAAACACGAAAATAACAAATACGAAACAAAAAACAGTGAAATACACGGCAATTTAAATAAAACTCTATAAAAAAAAAACTTATCGTTTGGCAATGTTGTAGAAACTGTTTGTTTCTACAACATTGCCAAACGATAAGTTGTTTTTTAAAGAGTTTTTTCCCCATCTATATATATAATGAATCAATTTCCGATTGGGGGTCCGTGGGGGCGAGGGTGGGGCAACATAACTATATGTGTTATATATTGCTGATTAATGACCAAAACAACACAGAAATATGTAAAAAAAAAAAAAAAAGGATTCCGGTATGGGCGTTAGGAGAGTGGGGAGGGGTGCGAGGAGGGAGCCCATACCACATTATGGGTGAAGTATGAATAAGATCAATATTCAAACTGAACTAAACCAAATTAATTCCAAACGAAAAGTAACATTTTATGCGAAAAAACATTTCAGGTCCCAGGATTTCCACAGTGGTATAACATCTCGTATGATGGGGACGAAGCTGTGTATTCATACAGGCTAATGGAGGACTATAAAGACAAGGCCCTTGAAATCATTGTTTAAAGTGAGTTAAACGTTTGATTTGAAAACAGTATATTGTATAGTGATGAACAGTGAAAAAGTCATTATTTTCATATATAAGCTTGCGGACGCTGGTCTTACATAATGTGTTGTAACCTTTTTAATAAAAGAGATATTCGAAAAAGAATTTTACTGTTGTGTTTCTGATGAAATGGTCTTTCTAATGACATATAACAAGTGCCATTTATAGCGAGAAAAACATTTGGCCTGTTATTGCTATCAATAATGAATTTGGGTGACATATTAGATATAGATATATACAACAGCTTACATGTAAACCTTGATCTGCCTTTATTGCACATGGGCCATCACAATTTGAGTTCCATGGAGCCCAGACTTTGTAGAAGACAAAATTACTTACGCAAACCTTTACAACATACTATAAGGATACCAATTCCCAAATTTAGTTGAGCTAGGACGAGCATTGTAAGAGATATAGACCTGTAAACACAGCTTACACGCAACATTTGTGGTGAAATGAGACACATTTTAGGAGCTATCAGAATTTGATAGGGGTTATACGAATCAAAATTACTTAAACAGCCCTTAAGATACTTCTGTAAGGAAGCCCATGTCTGAATTTGGTTCGGCTAGGATAAGAAATGAAAGAGACATTGACTTGTAAACACAGCTTATACGCAAACTTTGATGTAGGATGCAGACGCCAACGCCGACGCCGGGTTGATTACATAAGCTCTCTTATTCAAATAATGGATTAGATAAAATGAAAACAAACATCATTCGGGTGATGGTGATGACGGGTGGTGGGCTGATTGGGGGAGTAGGGTGAAACATATTGATAAATATATAAATCAGAACAACACAGAGATATGTAAAACAAAACATTCGGGTGGTGGTGATGATGGCTTGGGAGATGGTTGAGGGATGGGGGTTGAGGTGGGGCTGGAGCACATCTGGATGTAGATTTTATAAACAAAACAATAGACATATGTAAAAAAAAAACGGGTGGTGATGATGATTGGGTCAGGGATGGTTGGGGAGGTGTGGGTGGGTCGGGGCGCATCATCGATATAGATGTAGATTTGATCATAAAACAACAGAAATATGTAAAAAATATAAAAATATAAAAAAACATTCGGATGGTGGTGATGATGGGGTGATGCGATAATTGGGGGTGGGGGAACATATTGATAAATTGATCAAACAGAACAACACAGAGATATGTAAAACAAATAAATAATAATAATAATAATTGTGTAAAAAAATCGGTATGTGTAAGAATTGACCAAAACAACACAGAAATATGTAAAATCAAAATGTATATATATATACATATAAAATCGAGTTCCGATTGGGGGTTCGTGAGGGAGGGGTGGTGGGCAACATAGCTACATGTGTTATATATTGCTGTATATTGACCAAAACAACACAGAAATATGTAAAAAGAAAATCAGGTTTCTGGTTTGGGCGTTGGGGAAAGTGGGGAGGGATGCGAGGAGGGAGCCCATACCACAATATGGGTGAAGTATGAATAAGATTAATCATGAATTTGGGTGACATAATATATATAGATATATACAACAGCTTACATGCAAACCTTGATCTGCCTTTATTGCACATTTTATGGTCCATCACAATTTGGTTCCATGGGAGCCCAGAATTTGGAGAAGACAAAATTACTTACGCAACCCTTTACAACATACTATAAGGAAACCATTTCCCAAATTTAGTTGGGCTAGGACGAGAAATGTAAGAGATCCAGACCTGTAAGTATAGCTAACACGCAAAATTTTATGTGAAATGAAACCAATTTTAAGGGCTATCAGAATTTGGTTTCCATGGGAGCCATGGGGTTATACGAATCAAAATTACTTAAACAGCCCTTAAGATACTGCTATAAGGAAGCTCATGTCCAAATTTGGTTGGGCTAGGATAAGAAATGGAAGAGACATAGACTTGTAATCACATTTTACACGCACACCTTCATGTAGGATGCCGCCGCCAACGCCAACGCAGACACCGACGCCGGTGTAATTACATAAGCTTTCTTATTCTTCGAATAGTCGAGCTAAAAACTAATAGTAGGCAACACTGGCAATGCTTACAATGCTTGATAATAATCAAATCTGACAAACGTTGATGATAATAATAAGCAAACCTAGCAAAGCAGGCAATACATGAAGCTAACACATTACAAGTATTGTTTCTGTCAAAATATGTTAAATCAATGCGGTGAACAAAATATAATAATCTTAATATCCTTGTAACATTAATGTAATAAATCAGACAATAACAAATATTGTAGCATGGTCGGTGACATTTCCTTTGATGAATGCAGAGCATTAAATCGTTTAATTTAGGGTAACTAAAGGGGCGTGGCTTTACCGTACTACAACTACAGGATATTGGAATTTAGAGTGCGGTCACTATGACGTCACACTGTAATTTAGGATTATCTATGTTTCTTGTATTGATGGATTGATGTAATAATTTGAATAAATAATAAATAGTTTCCGAACTATTGGTCAAAACAAAATGTCTAAACAAATATTCTAAAATATATTTAAAATAATACAATTAGATACAAAAGTGAGTAATTAGGAATGTTGGTGAGGATTCAACCTTAAAATATTAAAAATGCCATGCAATATTTTCCTAGAACAATTACCTGGTTCCGCCTTATTTCCATTAAGCGATGGGAAACCGTATATTAGAAGGATTTTATAACGGATATTTCGCCAAAAACACGTTTAAAAACATTTTTTACTGAAAAAATACTAAAACCTGTGTAAATTACGTATTAAATGTTTTAATTTTACAATATACAAACTTACTAGACGAAATTAAGGTTTTATTTCATATCCAAGTCAACCCCGTTTTCGCTTCGTGAAAAGGATGGGGTATGAACGTTAATACTCGGAACACGTAATGAATGACTGAATGTCGATCCGATCCGTCCGACTAGGCAGACACACAGCCTTTTGTCACCCATATTGTGTTTGTGGTGTCGCATACTTTGCCTTATATTTTTCCTCGTGGGCGTAATTTGGGTAGACTATTTTCTGTGAGCGCTGTAATTCTTATTCGATTTAAGTACCTACTTTCAATGAGATTATCAAAATACCAGTTTAAAATATAATATACTGCTTCTTTTAACTCTGTTGTGCTCGTTTTATTGTTTTATTGTTTTATTCCTGATCTTTAATATTCCATACTCTAGTTAACACGTTCCCAGGCCACAGTAACAAAATATTCCCCATGCCCATGTAAAGAGTTCCTACGGTTTAGTTAAGCGTTCTCAGGCTATAATACATCATTCCATTGCTTGAGTTAAGTTTTTCCACAATCCAGTAAAGCGTTCTTATGCATATTTAAAATTCGATGGAATAAGAATAGCCAAGTGATAGTAAACCCGAAGAGGCACAAAACGGCGAATAGGGTTATCGTATGGTGTCGGATTAGAAATATTTTCAGGATTCAATACACTAGAAGTTCATAATAATAAAGCTGTTGACATTTTAGTGCGTGGTGAGTAGCGGAAGATCGTGTTTGAAATTTGTCTCAACTACGGATTCCTAAATAAATAAAAATCCTTACAAGGCCTGCTTTATTTCGAATTCTAGTGCCTGCATCACCACAAACATCTCCAAACTTTAACTTCCTGTCTTACTGCCGTTAAAGATTACGTTAAACAAAAGTGTGCTAAAACTTATGAAAACTCTGGGATTAATTTGTCTTGGTCTAATAAATATGCAGGAGACGTTCTTGATAAAATGTGCAATAAACGTCAAGTTTCATCTATAAGCACTTATGACTTCTCTTCATCTATAAGCACTTATGACTTCTCTACACTATATACAACTTTACCACATCACCTTATCAAAGACAAGTTTATTGCTCTTATTCAAAAAAACATTCGCTTGGGAAAATACTACATTTTTGGCCTGTAATAATATTAAAGCGTGTTTTACTAAACGCAGTTTAGACGATTACACTATGTGGACTTGCTATGAAGTTTGTGAAGCACTCATCTTCCTATTAAATTATATTTTCGTCAGGTATGGAACGAACGTTTAAAGTCAAATGGTTGGTATCCCTATGGGTACGAACTGTGCACCCCTTGTCGCAGATTTGTTTTTTATATTGCTATGAAAAAGAGTTTATCTTGAGTATTTCACCAGATACTCAGGCAGATGTTCCAAGGCGGTAGCCCTATTGTCAACCATTTTGTGTTTGTGATGTCGTTTGTATTTATTATTACCTTTGCCTTCTTGTTTGTCTGTTTGCGTGTTTGATTCTGTGTATTGTGGTTGACTGTCCTCCTTGAATGCTACTTTCCTTGTCCGATCTTTTTATATTTCTTTATTGAATCATTAATGACACCTCTTGGAATCTTAAAGCTACAGAGTCTCTATTTTACCTGGTAATAGCTCAGTAATATGCGTGTAAGCTGTGTTTACAGGTCTATATCTCTTACAATGCTCGTCCTAGCTCAACTAAATTTGGGAATTGGTTTCCTTATAGTATGTTGTAAAGGGTTGCGTAACTAATTTTGTCTTCTACAAAGTCTGGGCTCCATGGAACTCAAATTGTGATGGCCCATAAAATGTGCAATAAAGGCAGATCAAGGTGTACGTGTAAGCTGTTGTATATATATATATATCTAATATGTCACCCAAATTCATTATTGATCTTATTCATACTTCACCTATATTGTGGTATGGGTTCCCTCCTCGCACCCCTCCCCACTCTCCTAACGCCCATACCGGAATCCTGATTCTTTTCTTTACATATTTCTGTGTTGTTTTGGTCATTATACAGCAAAATATAACACATATAGTTATGTTGCCCCCCACCCTCGCCCCCACGGACCCCAAATCGGAACTTGATTTTATATGTATATATATATATATATATATATAGATGGGGAAAAAACATTTATACAGTGCTACAGTTTACAAAAACTCAAGCGCTTTCGGCTATCGCCTTCATCAGGAGTACACAAACACGAAAATAACAAATACGAAACAAAAAAACACTAAAATACACGGCAGTTTAAAATAAAACTCTTTGAAAAACAACTTATCGTTTGGCAGTGTTGCAGAAACTGTTTACTTTGAATAGACACTCTGGAGCCAAATGTGATACTTATAAAAGAACATATCTGGTTGGATGATGGAAGAACTGTACCCTGACATTTAGTTTTGAAGAGAGAGTAAAAATGTGAAAAAGATAACACAAGCCCTACCTCAAAAGCTTAAACCTAAAATCGATACTGCAGGATTAAGTATAAAGCAACTCCAAAGCTAGTAAAAACAATGACTAAGGCTAAACAAATTAAATTAAATAAATGGAGATATTTTGAACAAGAGAAGTAACAAAAGTACTAATAATAGAACATTGCCGGTTGGATTAAAGTAAAATTGTACGCTGACATTTATTATTAGTTATGAAGAGAGAGTATGTGAGTGAATAACCCTACCTCTATACATAAGACAAAGAATCGATACTGCAGGATATAGCAAAAACAACTCCAAAGTTAATTGAATAAGGCTAAAATAATATATAAATGGAGTAAATTGGATGAAGGGAAGTAATAAAAACCGGAGTATGTGTGTTTACATTTATATATTCTGTAAGATGTATCTAGTCCCCTTTGTTGATTCCTACTGAATGTTTTGTGTTTAAGCGTCTTATCCAGTACGTTTCACGCAATTTACGTTCTGCGTCGGTCCAATTTGGATTGTGTTCGATGCATGTCAGAGACAAGTCGTTGAACGTGTGGCCTTCTGGACTGAAGTGTTCAGCCGCTGGCGACCTAGCAAACCTACGTAATTTACAATCGGAGCGATGGAGGTTAAATCGGAGGTTCAACGCCTGCTTTGTTTCACCGACATACTGTTTTTTGCAAATCAAGCACGTCATTAAGTAGATGACGTTAGTGGATTTGCAGTTTGTGACACTTTTGATTGTGTTTTTGGCACCGAGTGAAGATAAGAAATAATTTGCGGGAGACATGTATTTACAAGTCTGACATCTTGATGTATGGCAAGGGCCTGACTGTCCTGTGGTCTGAGTATTGGAGTCGGGTTTCAACTTGGCTGCAACAAGGATGTCGCGGAGACTTTTAGGTCTCCTGTACGCCATAATGGGTTTTCTAGGCAGCATTTTGTTCAGACGTTCTGACTCCTCTATGTGTGACCAGTGTTTATTACTAATCTGTTTCACATTGGGAAGGTCAGGATGGTATGTAAGCACGAAAGGTAAAGTTTGCTCTGAACTGTTTGTCTTCGACTGG